>JALMGJ010000017.1:922500-1210000 GCA_023362775.1 Charina bottae | reverse complement strand
CCTGCAGCTTCTGGACGGCAGCGGCGAGTAAATTGGCTGCAGTACGATACTTTCACTTTCTCAGCCGGTTGTCAGCTTGCAGTGAAAGGAAGCCAGGAAGCTGGGTATGCGTTAATCTTCGCTTTCTCTCCCTAAGAGTTTTAGGGATTGCTGCTGTTTTTCTTCACTTTTATTTAAAAAGAGACTCAATTTATATAAAAAAAGATAAGATTAAGATTACTTTCTCACCAAAAGGAGCTTTATTAGTTTCAAAGAAGGCGGCTGAGACTTCGGCGTTGTTTGGCAAAGCAAGAGAAACGGACTCTTTAATTATTTATTTAACGGCGCCATATTTGCTGTATTTACTGTATTAGACTCTAACTGCATATCTTCTGTGAACTTTAGAAAAATAAGTTTAAGATTAATTATACACTGTAGTCTGGTGGAAGAGAACTTTTATAATAATGACTATAAAAAAAACGTTCAGGAGAGGGTCAGACTCAGAAGAGGATAAAGGGGAATGGTTAAAAACTGTTTTCGAGGATTTTACGAAGAAAGCCATACAGAGTATTACTTCTAATGTAACCACCTTATTAGAAGAGAAAATTCGGGGATTTGAAGAGAGTCTAGATAAAAAACTTGATAGTATGGAGCAAAAATTTCAATCAGAAATTAAAGGAATGAAAGAAAGAGTGAAAAAAATAGAAAAACAAAAAGAAGAGGAGATTGACAAATTAACCTTATTAGAACAAAAGCAAAAAGAGAAATGTATAAGAATAAGAGGTTTAAGGGAAGGTAAAGAATTAGAGATTAAAAACACAATTATTCAGGTGATAGCGGAATTGATAGATTGGGAAACAGAACAATTAGAAGAAGAAATGGAATCCATCTATAGAGTTAATTCAAAATTTGCCAGGGACCACAATGTACCCAGAGATCTAGTTATTGAATTTAGTAGGAAAAAGTTAAGAGACACGATCTTGCAGACTGCATTCGAAAAGAAAATAGATATAGAAGGTAAAGAAATAAAAATATTTAAGGAAATCCCAGCTGCAATTTTGAAAAAAAGAAAAGACTACCTCTTCTTAACAGAGGTTCTGAAAAGGAGAAAAATTATGTATAGATGGGAAATGTTGGAAGGGGTGAATGTGTTATACAATGACCAAAGGTTTAAATTAAATTCAATTGAAAAGGCAAAAGATTTCCTCAGAAAATTGGAAAGAGGTGATAAACATTCAATAGGGAATAGTGGGCAAAAAGAAGAGATATTAGAGAAGTTTAAAATATTCTCGTCAGCAGTCAGTTCCCAAGATCTAGGCAACCAACCTGGAAATGAGTAATGTAAAATGTCTGTCATGGAATGTCAATGGTTTAAATGCTCCAGTTAAAAGAAATAACATTTTTCATACTCTTAATAAATATAAGCTAGATATAATTTGCTTGCAAGAAACACATATTAGAAGGAAAGATGCCAAATTGTTACTAAATAAAAAATTAGGTCTGGATTTTATATCGACTAGTGAGAATAAGGAAAATGGTATAGTCTGTTACATTAAACCAAATGTAAAACCAAATTTGATACAAGCTGATGATAAGGGTAGATTTGTTATTATAGAAATAGAAATTCAAAACTTAAAGGTTATACTAGTAGGAGTTTATGCCCCAAATGAAAAACAGAAAAAATTCTTTAAAGTTCTTTTGAATTGTCTATCAGACCTGCCAAATAAAAACTGGATTATTATGGGTGATTGGAACGGAGTAGTTAACCCCCTAATGGATAGGAAATCTGACAAACAAATTAAAGCAAATCAAGGTAAACTACCTCAGGAATTTTTCGATCTTACAAACAACTTAGAATTGGTCGATGCCTGGAGACATAAGATGGGCAATGCGAAAGACTTCACTTTTTTCTCTGACAGATTTAAATCCCACTCTAGAATTGATATGATTTGGATTTCAAAAAAAATAGCAAATAAAATTAAAGATATGATGATTTTGGCCAAAATTTTATCAGATCACAACGCAATTCAATTAGATTTAAAAATTTTGGCAAAGTCATATAGATGGAGACTTAATGAATCCTTACTAAAAAAACAAGGAATATTTAGAAGAGAGCAAAAATAAATTAAAAGAATTTTTTGATTTAAATATGAATGATAACATAAATATAAGATCAGTTTGGGATGCAAGTAAAGCATATATTAGGGGCCACTTTATGTCTCTAGGCAAACACCAAAAAAAAAATAAAACAACAAAAATTCTTAAAATTATGTGAACAAATTAAGATAAAAGAGATTGAACTCCAAAGTAATCCAAGAGATAATGACATCAAAAATCAAATTACTTTAATACAGAAACAACTAGAATTATTAACAACTGAGGAAATGGAAAAAAACTTGAGGTATGTTAAGCAAAGATACTTTCAACATGCAAATAAAGCTGGTAAATGGCTAGCTTATAAGTTAAGAAAAGAAGGGGAAAAGAAAATTATAAACAAGATTAAAGAAAAAGGGGAAGAGTTAATGGACAACCAAAGTATCAAGAAAGCATTTCATGAGTTTTATACAATTTTATATCAAAAGCAACAAATAGATTTGGCTAGGGCTGATATATATCTAACTGAAAGTAAACTGCAAAAAATATCTAAAATACAACAGGAAATCATTAACGAACCCATTACTATCCAAGAAATTTCAAATGCCATCCAAAAACAAAAATCAGGCAAAACGCCAGGTCCAGATGGATTTACTGCTATATATTACAAGTTATTTCAAGAGCAACTCATAATACCATTTAATACCTTATTAAATTCGATAATGACTGGAAATACAGTTCCCAAATCATGGACCGATGCTAATATAATTTTGATTCCCAAGGCGGACCAAGACCCGACTCTATGTAAAAACTTTAGACCAATCTCGCTGTTAAATACTGATTACAAAATTTTTACCACTATCTTGGCTAATAGATTAAAAACGGTTTTACAAGATACGATTAATGCGGATCAATCTGGTTTTCTTCCAAAAAGGCATATTAAAGACAATATTAGATCTATTATAAATATAATTGAGTACGCAAAAGAACATAAAGAAAAACAAATTTTGTTATTATTCTTAGATGCCGAAAAAGCATTCGAAAATTTAAATTGGGATTTTATGATTAAAACGTTGAAAAGTATGGACTATGGTAAGAATTTTATTAACGCTATTCAAGCTATATATACAACGCAAACAGCCAAGATAGTGGTAAATGGTGATACAACTCAAAATTGTATCGTAGGAAGGGGTACTAGACAAGGTTGCCCAATTTCTCCTCTCTTATTTATCTTAGTATTAGAAGTTCTTTTAGAAAATATAAGAAAAGATAATCAAATTGAAGGGATAAAAATAAAACAAGAAATTTATAAATTAAGGGCTTTTGCCGATGATGTGGTAATCACTTTACAAAATCCAGAAAATTCAATCAAAAATTTGCAAAAAAAGATACAAGACTTTGGTGAATTGGCAGCGTTTAAAATAAATAACCAAAAAACAAAGATGATAAATTTAAATATGAATCAAAACAATATACATAATATGGAATTGGCTACGGGATTTGCAAACGTAAAAAAATTAAGATATTTGGGCGTGGAAATAACATCAAACAATTCGGATTTATTTAAAAATAATTATACAAAATTATGGAATAAAATAAAACAAGACTTACAAGTTTGGACGAAATTACAGATATCCTTTTTGGGTAGAATATCTACTACAAAAATAAATATTCTTCCAAGAGTCATCTTTTTATTCCAAACGATACCAATTGTGATAACCGATAAAACTTTTCAAAATTGGCAGCGAGATTTGGCTAAATTTATTTGGCAGGGGAAAAAAACGAGAATAAAATACAAATTTTTACAAGATACTAGAGAAAATGGAGGTTTTGGTCTACCAAATTTAAAGTTATATTACGATGCGTGTGTTCTTAGTTGGCTTAGAGATTGGCTAAAATTGGATAATCGAAAATTACTCAATATAGAAGGGCATGATCTTAGATTCGGTTGGCATGGGTACCTTTGGTACAATAAGATTAAAGCAAATATGGCATTCAACTATCACCCTATTAGAAAATCAATTTTAAAAATTTGGATCAAGTATAAAAATACACTCTTACCCAATCTGCCTCTGTGGACTTCGCCACAGGAAGCACTAGCGTGGCATGGAAACCTGAATATATGTAATTGGTTAACATATAAAGATCTATTAGTATTTGAGGGCATAAACTACTGTATAAACTAAAAACAAGAGAAGATTTACTAAAAGAAGGGTTTAATTGTAACTGGTTTACATATTTACAGATTAAAGAACAATTTAAGATGGATAATAAAAATTTTAAGTTTAAAGAAAATTCGGCAAACTGGGACAATGTGTTATGGAAAGAAAATGACCATTTGATTGCCAAAATTTATAAAATTTTAATACAAATTAATTCGACAAATTTACCTAAAAAGAACTGCATAATCAAATGGGAAGAAAATTTAGGCCATAGCATCCAAATGGATAATTGGGAAAAAATGTGGTTAAAAGATTTAAAGTTTACTTTGAATTACGATATGAAAGAAAACTTTTTCAAAATGATGTATAGGTGGTATATAACCCCTAACGCATTGTCAAAAATGAATATTATGATATCCAATAGTTGTTGGAAATGTAAAAAAGAAGTGGGCACCTTTTTTCATCTTTGGTGGACTTGCCAGAAAACCAAAAGGTATTGGAATACAATTCATCAAACTTTATGTGAAATATTGGAAGAAGACCTTATTAAAGAGCCAGAACTGTACCTGTTGGGATTTACAAAACCAGACATACATAAGAAACATGGGAAATTACTATTTTACTTAATAACCGCGGCCAGAATCATCTTCGCAAGACATTGGAAAGAGGACTGCATACCTACAATTGATGAATGGTTGATAAAAACGATGGACTTAGCACAGATGGCTAAATTAACGGATTTGTTAAGTGATAAGAATATGGATGAATTTAATTTATGTTGGAGCCCTTTCTATAAATTTATAGAAAAAACTCAAAAAATACAATTAGGAAATTAATGTAAATAATAATTGTTATTATAAATAATTATAAATAATTAATTATGATAGAGATTATTTCAAAATAGTTGTAGAAAATGATGGTGAGAAAGTAGGAAGTCCTGTTTGTCATTTTTTTTTGGGGGGGGTAGAAAGTAAAGGGGGATTAGGGGGATTAGGAAGTAGAGAAGGTAAGAGTAGGCAGAGGAGTGGGAGAAGAGAATAAGAAGGTTAAAGGAGAGGAGATTAAGACCGGTTTGGTTTGTATAAGAGGAAGTACTTCAGTTATGTTTAAAGTAAGACTTTGAGAAGGTAAAAGAAAGTAAGAAAGTCTAAGTACGAGAGGAAAAATGAAAGGTGGTTGTGAAAGAGGGTGAGGTTGTATTTTATTGTAAAATGTAATTTAAATGTTATTTATGTAATGTTTTGCTTTGTTATGTTAGATAGTGTTTTTTCTATGTATTATTATTTTATAAAAGAATAAAGATATATATACAGTATATAAAAAAAGAAAAGATTGGACAACCATTTGTCTGAGATGGTATGAGGATTCCTGCCTTGGGCAGGGGGTTGGACTAGGAGACCTCCAAGGTCCCTTCCAACCCTATGACTCTATGACTCTGTTGTCAGGGTTTTCTGTGAAAAAGCAAATCGCTTTCTCTACTGTTTCTGTTTACGTTCTGTAGAGTTTTTCCCAAAACAACTTCACTGATAAACTACAGGTGGCTAGCCTTGGCCAGCCAAGGCACCACATGATATGTTACGTCTCGTCCGAAATAACTCTCTCATGGGAACTCCCTGGGGGAGACAATATGCTTGCAACACTGCCATCTCATGGCGGTTTATGTTATGTGCAATTCTAAACGCTTTAAGCTTTGTTAATCTGAAAAGGCTTTGTGACCCATGATCCCAAGCTGCCACCAATCAGAATGCTGAAACAAGTGTATATCTCAGCTGTGAACTATGGGTCTATGCTTCTTGACTTCTGTCCGGTCTTTTAGCCATGTTCGTGTGTGTGATCTGTTCCTGTGGACTAGGAAGTGTGTAGCTATGCATGGCTGTGTTTGTAGGCCATGGCACATGGCTCCTTCATGTCTGTCAATGGAAACAATGGAACCAATACACGAAACTCTGCTTGTAAGTTTGTTTTTCCTTTTTTGCAATAATGTAACTATATACATTTATTGCCTTTTACTACAAGTAAACAATTTTAGCCATAAACGCTGCACTCAGTCTGTTTACTCTGCGCCTTACCCCATAAGCCAGCATTATCCCACATCTGTGACTTTGTGACTTTGTGATTCTGTGATTCTGTGATTCTATAATATAGCTCATAGACAGCAAGGGTGGCATCTTGCCAACCTTAGCTGATTCCCCCCAAATTAAGCAGGGTTGGACCTGTCAGGGCTTGAATGTGGGGTTCTTGGGAATCCCAGGGGTGCAAACCTGACTGGGAAGTGAAAAAACGTCCCAGAAGACCATTTTGACCAAGATGGACATGCCTGATTGTGACTATTTTCCTGAGAGCCCAAGCCAGCGCAGACAGAGGCTCTGCCCACTTTATTTCTCTGCCCCTGCCAAGGCTGTGTTTTTGGTGGGCCGGAGAGAACCAGTCATTCCTCCAAAGACTAGCCGAGGGTGCCCCACAGTGAAGTGGGGTTCTTGTCAGGTCCCCCCACCCCAGGCAAACCCTTGAACGTGTGTACTACAAGGTCCATCTTTCTCCAGCGGAAGACAGCCTCAACCAGAAAAGAGGATTGCCGGTTTCTGAGCTACAGAACAGCAATATTTATTTATTTTTATTTTATTAAATTTATATCATTAAATTTATATTATTATTATTGTTGTTGTTGTTGTTGTTGTTGTTGTTATATTGATGGAACTCTCCGTGTGCTTCGGCTAGCTTCCTTTTTTAATCTAAGTGACCCATTGGCAGGGAAACGGCCCCAAATGAAAATGGTTGCAAACAGAAAGTGGTTGTGGTCTCTTCCATGCCTGCCTGTATTTTCTATCAACTCCCTTCACATCTCCAAGGTCCCTTCCTAGTCTACTCCTCTTCTTATTCCACCTCTTACACTGCAGCAGCTTTGGAAAACAGTGAAGGAAGATGATTGATTTTCCCGGCCAACATGTATTGCCCGCCCTTTGTTTTTCTCAGCAGACTTGGTAATTGTGTCTGTTTATACTTCTTTTAACAGATGCCGGCCTACAATCTCCTTCTGGAACTGCGTTTCCTTCCAGCTGGGGCTGGCCAGAAGTTTTCTTTTTTAGTCTTTTCAAAATGGGACTGCCCTTCCTTTTAGCGACTACCTGGAGGCGTTGCCAAATTATAGGTTTGCCTGAAAAAGGCTCCTGAGGGTGTCTGTGCCGGGCTAGGAATAAGCGGCTGTGGTCTCCACTTTTATGACCGCTTTGCTCTCTCACCTACCGTTTTAAAAATAGGGTTCCTAACCAAGGGGTGTGTGCTGTCTTTGCAAAAAGACTGCAATTGCAGGGATTCTTTGGGACAATTCAAGATTCTTCTATGCAGCTGCTATAGTACAAACATCATCTAGTCCAGTGTTTTTCAAACTTGGCAACTTCAAGATGTGTGGACTTCAGCTCCCAGAATTCCACAGCCAGCATGGTTGGCTGGGGAATTCTGGGAGCTGAAGTCCACACATCTTAAAGTTGCAAGTTTGAAAAACACTGATCTGATCCAACTGATTGCTCAATGCAGAACTGAATTGCAGGAGGTAACTAGAACATTCTTTGTCGAGATCCCTCTAGAGGGAGGGCTTATCTATAGCTACTGTATCTGGGCTGCAAAAACCCAAACGACCATTACATGGCTGCAAGAAGATCCTGAAAAAACTCACGCTTGCTGCCATCCAGCGTGACTGGAGTTCTCCAGCTTCTTATTTTGTTTTGGGCAACTTAATGCTCTTCTATAAATTAATGGTGCCCTCTTAAAACGGGAATCACAGCCATGGAAAAGTGGGAGGGAGGGAGGCTAATCAAAAGGATTAGGGCATCAAGGTCAGGAGAAAAGTTCAGGAGGTTTGAGTGTGGTAGAAAGCAGGGCTGTGTGCAAGGTGCGGTCAAAAAAGTCAAGATGGCGGCCATTATGGTACAATTGAAGGACATAAAAAATTGGCACAGTTTCAATTGCACCATTGAGGCCACCATCTTGACTTTTTTGACCACTGATAGAGAAGCAAATTACAGGCAGTTAAAAGGGGAACAACCCACTCAGTGGCAGGGACCTTTCAGATTCAGGCTGGCCTGGGCCACTTCCAACTTTTAAAGCCTCTAACTGTAATTAAAAATGCTGACACGTTAAAACAAAACAAGGCTACGAAAAGAATGAGATACCTATATTTTTGAATTAAAGGAATAATCTTAAAATTGAGGTTGCTTTTGAGTTTGGGACCCAGAGTACTTGGCTCTTTCATTCACCCCTCCAGCCCCCGATCGGCTGGCTAAATGGGAACCCACAGAACTTGGGAGGCTGTAGATTCAAGATGGGCAAACTAAAAGTCCTTCTCTTGGTATGTTATGGTGATGATCACTAAACCAAATGGGCTACTGATATTTATGGAGAGCTGTCAGTGTCCATTAGCTAAAACAGAACCTTCCTATACAGGGGCAGTCAATCACAGTATTGTAAAACAACACGATGGGTACAGATGGCATGGAGAATTGCTATCCATACCCAGCTGGAAGGTTGCTGGATCAGATCTGCTTTCCCTAATCGGATGCCCCCTGCTTGTTTTGGGATTACAATTCCTAGAATTCCCAGAACAGTGGGTGGGAATTTTGGGAGTTGTAGTCTCAACACAACTGGAGGGTAATAGCTTAAGGAAGGCTCCCTCTAACCCAGGGATTCTCAACCAGGGTTCTGTGGTACTCTAGGGTTCCACGAGAGGTGACTAGGGTTCCCTGGGAGATCACGATTTATTTTAAAAATTATTTCAAATTCGGGCACCTTCACATTAAAGAAGTAAGTTTCATTCTTTATTTTTAGTTTAGGAACACTGTTAATGCATATATACTGGCCTATACATGATACAAATATTATAATTTTGTAACTTCTGGCCTATAGCCGCCTAGAGTCCTCCGATAGGGAGGGGATAGGTGGGGTATAAATATGATTGATTGATTGATTGATTGATTGATTGATAAATAAATAAATAAATAAATAAATAAGCAAGCCTGAATGTGCAGGGGTTCCCCGAGGCCTAAAAATATTTCAAGGGTTCCTCCGGGGTCAAAAGGTTGAGAAAGGCTACTTTAACCCAATGTTTCTCAACCTTGGGTTGAGAACTAAGGGGCATGGTGGCTCAGCGGGTAAGACGCCAGGTTTGTTGATTGGAAGATCGCAAGTTCGGAGGTTCGAATCCGTAGCCCTGCGTGCGGAGTGAGCTCCCGCACTAGCTCCAGCTCTTGCAACCTAGCAATTCGAAAGCATGCAAATGCAAGTAGATGAATAGGTACCACTTCAGTGGGTAGGTAACAGCGTTCTGTGCGCGTCATGCCGGCCACATGACCGTGGAAGGGTCTTCGGACAACGCTGGCTCTTCGGCTAACAAACGGAGATGAGCACCGGCCCCTAGAGTCGGACACGACTGCACAAATGTGCGGGGGGAACCTTTACCTTTACCTTTACCTTTTTTTCTCAACCTTGGCAGCTTGA
The DNA here is from genome assembly GCA_023362775.1 of Charina bottae. NCBI lineage: Eukaryota > Metazoa > Chordata > Lepidosauria > Squamata > Charinaidae > Charina > Charina bottae. Next base: position 1,200,275 of record JALMGJ010000017.1, on the reverse strand, counting down.
AGATGTGTAAACTTCAACTCCCAGAATTCCCCAGCTAATGTGCTGGCTGGGAAATTCTGGGAGTTGAAGTCCACCCATCTTCAAGTTGCCAAGGTTGAGAAACCCTGCTTTAAGCTGATGCAGCAGGGCTCAATATTCTTAGGGCTTTAGCTACCATGCAAATAACCGGCATTCCCATGTGCCACCCCCTCCAAAGATCATCCCCCCCCCCCCGCACATACCATGTTGTCCAAGCAGCCCATCAAGGTGGCATTCAGTGTCTTCCTGCCCTCTCTGGCCTGGTTCAGTTGCTTCTGCAGATCTTTCTCCCTCTGGGCCAATTTCTCCAGTTGCTTTTCTCGCTCGGTTCTTTCCTGTTCCAGCTCGGCCACCCGCGATGTCAGGCTGGCCGTCTCGTTGGATGCCCGTTCCCGGCACCCTTTCAGCAGGCGGGCCGCTTCGGACTGCCTCACCATCACGGCCACCGAGATGGTCACTGCGGCCACCAGGAGCACCAACGCGGCACACAAACCCAGCACTTTCAGCGTGGCCCGCGTGGCCGAGGGCTCCATCGCTCACTCAGGTGGGCTGGGGCTTCTCACAGCCGCACTCTGCCTCGACTTACTGAGGGCTCTGCCTGTTCTTCTCTTGGTAAAATTGCTCTGCGTGGGCCTCCCCAAAGTAAGAGAAACCCTTCATCTGCGGCTTACCGCAAACCACAATAAAAAGACCACAAGAGTGTTCTTTGCAATATGTTCAGCTACAGGCAGACTAGCATCTGCCAGAAACAGCATCCTGGGGGAAGTGCCCAGAGAATCCCAAATACAACCCCTCCTTTGTTAAGCGATCACCAATACTTTTTCTGCTTTTTTTGCAGTGTTTCTCAACCTTGGCAACTTTAAGATGGGTGGACTTCAACTCCCAGAATTCCCCAGTCAGCCATGCTTGGTAGGGAATTCTGGGAGTTGAAGTCCACCCATCTTAAAGTTGCCAAGGTTGAGAAACACTGAGAAGCATAGAGTACAATTCCTTTGTTTTGCTTTTGGCCAGTTTTAGACTGTAAACCTAGAAGGGCAAGGAGTCATGCTTTTTGAACCTGTGTGCCACCCGTAGTCATGCCAACCACTTTGCAACTGGCAAGGGTGATGGTAAACAGCGGCTGCAGAGCCTGACTGCAGACACGTTTGCCCTGCGTCTCCGTGCACAGGACCCAACCTGTGCCCCCTTATGCCTTAGCTCAAGGAACAGGGCTGTATCCACAGCCAGCCAAGAGGGGAACAGCCTGCAGATATGCAGGCTAGCTGCGATATACCCTGACAAATAACCAGCCACAGGCCATGAGCAGCAGCGTCAGCAGGATGTGGGGAACTGTGGGGGAGAAGGCAGATGCCACAGATATCCAAAGATGGCACTGTGACGGGGCAACCTTCAAAGTCCAGCCCCAACCCGCCGGCTGCAGGCAGTGGTGCAGTCACTACTGGCACAGGGCCAAGATGAAATGCTGTACATCAGATGAAGAACATACACCAGGCAGCCCCAGGCGCAGGGGCGCTACGAAAAAGAAAGCCTTGGCAAGCTACTTCTTCACATATGCGAAGGAAACTCATGGAAAGAAGCTCAGAATGAAAGAACATCATGTGGCCAAAAGGTGAGATCCCCAGGTCTGGGGGCAGCTACGTAAGTGGCTACTGGGGAAGAGCAAAGAGCTTTTTCAAAGAGATCTAGGCAGTATGGCATGACTGGATCAAAGCCTTAAGACAGAGCTTTCCAAACTTTTCATGTTGGTGACACACTTTTTAGACATGCATCATTTCGCGACACACTCTTACAGCAGGGCACAAGGCAGGCACTAGGGCCTGCGCGGAATCACAGCAGGTTTGGAGGCAGCAGCAGCCGTGACACACCCAGACACTGCAGCCGATGTGTTGTGACACAGAGTTTGGAAAGCTCTGGCTTAAGAAGTCCAGTTGCTGCTGTAGCCAGAATTCAAAGAAAATCTGAAAGCTTACTGAAAACACTTAGGATGGGAACATGGAATGTGTGCAGTATGAACTAAGGAAAGCTGGACATTGTTAAAGCAGAATGACATGGACTAGGATAGAAATTCTAGGAGTAAGTGAACTAAAATGGACAGCAATTTCTAACCAGACCAATTCAAAAGTTTCTATTCTGGAATGAAACATGCAGAAAAATGGAGCAGTCATCCCCAAATGTATCAATACATGTGTAAAGGGATGCAACTAAGTCAGTGACAGAATCATTAAGGACAGCCACTCAATTTCTTGAATGTATAAGTGTATGCATTACTGATGAATGCTGAAGACAAAGTGGTTGAGCGTGCTGGCTGGGGAATTCTGGGAGTTGAAGTCCACGCATCTTAAAGTTGCTGAGGTTGAGAAACACTGTTCTAGGTAAAGGTAAAGGTTCCCCCCGCACATTTGTGCAGTCGTGTCCAACTCTAGGGCCCGTGCTCATCTCTGTTTGTTAGCCGAAGAGCCAGCGTTATCCAAAGACGCTTCCACGGTCATGTGGCTGGCATGACACACACGGAACGCTGTTACCTTCCCACCAAAGTGGTACCTATTAATCTACTTGCATTTGCATGCTTTCGGATTGCTAGGTTGGCAAGAACCGGGGCGAGTGCGGGAGCTCACTCCGTCACGCGGGGCTAGGGATTCGAACCTCTGAACTTGTGATCTTCCAATCGACAAGCCTGGTGTCTTACCCGCTGAGCCACCACGCCCCCTACCTTAGCACAATTATGGAAGAAATTTCTCGTGTTTAAAACAAATCTGCTTGCAATGAAATGCAACCAGAGAGAGAAAAGCTTTGAATTTGCTTTCATAGCACCTTTTAGCTTTAAAGCAAGCATAAATTTTAGAGTACTGTAAGTAGGGATAAAAAGGGCAAAAAAAGCACATTTTGATTTAGGAAGAAATAGCAGGTTAACAAGGAGACCTGATATCTCAAGGACAAGTAAGACTCTTCTCAGAACAGCTCCTACCATAACAAAGAAGTGAGATTAACAAACTTTTAGTGTTTAGCATTAAAAATATAGAGGTCTCCCCTAATTTCTTATCTTTACCTTGTTGTTAAGTAACTGCCTATTTACAAATATATAGCTTTGGATCATTTTCTTCAATAAATCAATGAACAAGTATAATGTTTTTGACTCATTTGTTTACTTGGGTTCTCTTTATCTAGCTTGAGGACTTGTGTGGAGAACAGATCACGTTTTAGGTCATATTTATGCAGAAATATTGAAAATTCAAAAGGGTTCACAAACTTTTAAGCACCACTGCGTACCGTACTGCAGCGTTTCTCAACCTTGGCAACTTTAAGATGTATGGACTTCCTCTCAGAATTCTGGGAGTTGAAGTCCACACATCTTAAAGTTGCCAAGGTTGAGAAACACTTTTGTACTGCATACATAATCATTTTAAAGTGCTGGTAACCTACATGTACTCCAGAGATACAGATTAAGGTTCTGTGGCTTTATTCTGGGCTTCTGGACCCCCAGGGCTTAGGGCCAGTGACTAAGTGTATCAACAAACATAGCAAAACTATCACTTGGATCCTCTTTGGCAAGTCCATTGGGTGCACACGATAAGAGAGTATTCTTGGAAACCCTGTCGTGCTTGGTTTGTGACCTGGTCTACCTTGAAGCTGTGGCTTCCTCCAACAAGAGGCTGAATTGTTACTGTTTTTATTACTTTGGGAGAGCAGGGCCATTTTGCCGACTCCATTCTGGTTTCATGGGCATCTGCAGGCTGCTTCTAAGGAGCGGCTGGTCATGAGGGGAGGACTTGACTCCAGGCCCACCATTCCCTTTCAACACCAGTTGAAAATGCTCATTACCGACTGGTCCCTCTGCTTCACCCTCACCCTCACCCTCTTCTGTGCCTGCAACCTGTGAGCCTGTTGCCAACCTGGCAGGGGGCTCAACATGTTGCCCCCCGTACCTGCCTAATCCCTCTGCACCCCACGTTAAGGAGAGCAAGTAGTGATTCTTTCCCCCAGCGGGTAACGTTTGGGGGAGTCCACTAATCACTTTTCTTAACGTGTCTGTCAGCCCTCCCAGGTAAACCAGACAGGAAACACGAGCAGATGAGCTAATTCTACTTTATTGTAAGGCTACATTAACAGAATCTTGCAAGACTGAAAGTACAAATCTCCCGCCGCCCCTATTTACTGCCCGAGTAGTTAGGGCGGGTCCTTCCTAAGTTTCTTTCTCTGGCCGTTACTTTGTTGTGGGCTCCTTTCTCTTTTATCTGATTGTTCCCTAGGTGGCATCTCTTCCCCCCATCTTCCAAGGTCACCCTCACATTCCATCATAGTGTCCCATGCTAAAACTATAAGAAGAGTACCAAACTGCCTTCCTCACTATGGCCAAATTAAGGTTCTGTACTATAATTATGACTGTGCTTTCTGGAGAAGTCCATGATGCTGGAAAAGGTGGAAGGAAAGAGAAGATGACGACGACTAACAAGATGGATGGACTCAGTTACAGCAGTGACTGTTGGAAGACCTGAAGGATCAGGTTTGGGACAGATCATCTTGGAGAAGGTCTCTATGTGGTCGCTACGAGTCAACACCAGCTTGCTGCTACATAATCGATCAATCCCGGCAGCAAATTCTATCACAGGGGTCCCCAACCTGTGGGCCGTGGCCTGTTAGGAAGTGGGCTGCGGGGCTCCTGCCTGCAAACCCCGCCCCCCTGGTGTGTGCGATTACCCCGCCCCCGGTGTGCGCAATTGGCTCCCACCTGCAAACCCCGCCCTCTGGTGCATGTGATTGGCTCCTGCCTGCAAAACCCACCCCCCGGTACATGCAATTGGCTCCCACCTGCAAACGCCGCCCCCGGTCCGTTGAAAAAATTTCTTCCACGACCGGTCCCTGGTGCCAAAAATGTTGGGGACCGCTACATCAGTTTCAAAAATGGTAGACAGCATTTTAATGTGATTGTTTGGCAACACAAGTATCTTGGGATGGAGACTTTTTCTTTTGGGGTATCTGATGTGGGGGAAACCTGGACTTGCTAGGATGGCTGTCCCACAATTTGGGGCTGGGAATTCATTTGGTTAGCATCTTTAGGGGAATCTACTTAATTTTGCACTTTCCAAGCATTTAGGCAACCTGAAAAACACCATCCTCTTTTAAGTTTGTACATCCCTAAACTTTGCAATACACTTCTCCCCAAGAAGGCACTGAACACCTTTTATTGGTTTGTTTTATTTAAATTTGTTACCCGCTTTTCGATACAAAATAATGCAAAGGGCAAAGTCAATGCCAAAGCACACACGAGAGTGAAAATAACATACAAAGACAATTAAGGTGCAAACCATGCGGAAGTTAGGCAAAATTGTGCAGGTTAGATGAAATGCACACAAAGGTGCATACAAACTTTTAATACTTTTTTTAAAAAAATCAAAAAGTGAGGCAGAAAGTGCATGTAACGGAATTCGAATCTCAAAGAGCTGACAGAAATCACAACTGAGTGATTCGTCCATGTCTTTCCTAGCTCTGTATACAGACTTGAACATTAATGAAGTATTATAAAAATACTTTTTGCTTTCACTGAATTCCAGTAGAAACAAGAACTCAAATATGGCTGCACTTAACGTTTGGGGGGATGTAGGGGGAGGAATCACATCGTTGGGATAAGAAATGTGCATTTGTTGGAGAGTCCTTGAACATACTTATTAAGGTCTTGCTCCAGAGTTTAGTTATAGTAACAGGGAAGTCCGCAGGTTGTGGTCAAAACAGTCAAGATGGTGGCCACATGGTGTTGCAAATAAAAAAAGCGGGGCTTTGATTGCACCGTTGTGGCCGCCGTGTTCAATTTTTTTAACCGCATGCTGCAGACACCACTGTATTCTAGCCCAGTGTTTCTCAACCTTGGCAACTTTAAGATGTGTGGACTTCAACTCCCAAAATTCCCCAGCCAGCATGTTGAGGTCCACACATCTTAAAAGTTGCCAAGGTTGAGAAACACCGATCTAGACTACACAAGACTCTTATCCCCCAGACGCTACGCTAAATGTGGCATCAGACTGCACCAAGGAGGCTGCTGAAATGAAAAAGCAAAGCATTGGTTGTTTCCACATTGTGCCGTGTAACGTCCACCTGTGCTTCTTAAACCCGAAGGATGACGATAGCGGTGAGCAGCATGGATGCCAGGCCCAAGTGGAGATGGACTCGTTGTCCGCAGTCAGGCAACAGCCTTTGCTGCTGCTGCTGCAAATGGTCAATGATCTCCTTCTGGTGGTTGCTATAATAGAGACAGAAAGTCAGTCAGCAAACCTGCTGTTGATTAACCATCAGAGAAGAGTTGTTGCTGAATAAATGAATGGCTGCAGGGCATTTATTTATTTATTGATTGATTGATTGATTGATTGATTGATTGATTTATATCACCGCCCATCTCCCCCGACAAGGGGACTCTGGGCGGTTTACAACATCAACAAGCATCCTGGATAGGGGGGTCAAAAAAGTCAAGATGGCAGCGGCATGACCGAAGCCCCACCGCACATGTAAAAAATGGGTGGGGCTTCTTTGACCTCCCCCACAGATGCTCCTGAACAGTTAACCTGACTTTAAAAATAGCCCTATATCAGCCTTATTATTGTCTTGATCTTGTTATTGATCAGATATTTGTAAACTTCTCTGAGGGCCATTTGGCAGTTACAGTATATGAACTGAATTAAATTAAATTAATGAATCAGTGGGAGCCAGTTTGGGCTAGTGGTTAAGGCATTAGGCTAGAACCTGGAGACTGTGAGTTCTAGTCCTGCCTTAGGCACGAAGCCAGTTGGGGGACTGTGGGCGAGTCACTCTCTCTCAGCCCTAGGAAGGAGGCAATGGCAAACCGCTTCTGGAAAAAAATCTTGCCAAGAAAACTGCAGGGACTTGTCCAGGCAGTCTCAGAATCGGACATGATTGAACCAATTAAAAAAAAAACAAATTAGTGGCTTCCGGTGGGGAACATGGCCGACTGAACAGCTGTGCCCGCAAGCTCCGCGGGCAGATCTGACAACGCAGCTTTTTTATGGGCTCAGGCAGGCTTTTCCTGAAGCCCTAGAGCATTTTCATGGACAGAAAACACTCAGAATCATGCCATTTGTACTCCAGAATGGCGTCTCGTAGCCAGGGGATCGCGAACAGCGTTGGCAATAATCCGGTAAGAGACGCCGGGAGGCGGGGACGTCATCATTTCCAAACCGCGCTGTAGCCTTAAAGGGACATTAAGTTGAGCCACCCCATTTCTAAATCACCCAATTTATATTTTTTAAGTTTATGTACCCCAAGAGAGGCTTTCTACAGCAAGGAGAAGCGATTTCTGTTGGTGCTTATCGTTATTCTTTTTGGATTAATTTTTAAAAATCTTTTAAATTTTGGCTTGTTTAAATATTTAAATATTAAGGAGGACTGCCAATAAATAAGTGCATCCCTGCTATTATCTTTTACTGAATTTAAAGAATTTGATTTTTCCCTACATGTTGAATCTGCTGTTTTGAATCATCAGTTTTCTGTTGCTACTTTCTCTGCGAAGCTGCCCCTTATCACTTTCACTTTTGTAAACACTGTGGGAAATCTTCTATTAACTCTTACTTTTGCCGGTTAAGTATCTAGGGGGCGCCATAATCTACTGCCTGTAACATGGAGGATTTTAACCAGACATTAACCAGACATTCTCAGAGCTTCGTTGTGAGATCAAACAGATTTTCTTTGATTCCTGTCAAGCTATTATGCAAGATACTAAGGATATTGTAGAAAATATCAGTTTTGAAATGTTTCATCTGGCTCAGGAGATTGTGGACAAAGTTGATTCTAGCTAAGATGGAGATGTTTCTACCGACAGTGAAATTGAAGCTTTCGTTGTGCTGGATGATGATCACCAGATGGTGCTGAAAAAGTTAAAGACACAGACTGAATCGCAAATCACAAATGCAGTTGTTTTTCTGGTGGAATGTTATGGGAAAGAAGAGACTTTGCTCTGTGGGAGGTTTTCTGCTGAGAAGTCTGAGTTCCTAAGCGGGGCAGTTGGGCTGTCTGATTTTTTCATGAAAAGTGCCTTGTGTGTATTATGGAGATATGTAAATGCCCTGGTATATTTTGAAGTGGGGTAAAGATTTAAGAATGTTTATTTTGACTGCTTTTAAGGCATGTATGATTCTATTCTTTAACTATTTGGATTAAGATTGGATTGTTTTTAAAGTTTGCTTGTTTTTATTTTTTTAATGATTTGTTAAGATTTATAAGGTATAATAATAGTTGTTTGGTTTTAGGGTTAAGATTGTTATAGTATTATCAATTATAAAAGTAGACAATTTATAAGTTTTAGTTTGATTTTTATTATAGTAGACAGAAATCTATAGAACAGTGGTAGAAAGGAAATAATTAAGTCATAGCTTTCCAAACTGTGTGTTGCGACACTTTAGTATGTCGCAACACAGTTTGGTGTGTCGCAACACAACCCGGAAGCGGCGGCAGGGGTGTGTGTGGTGGCAGTGTGGGGGGGTGCGCGGCGGCGGCAGCGACAATGGCAGCGGTGCGCCATCAGCGCTTCCGCGTTTTAGCAGAGGCCGCCGCTGCTGCCACGCACACCCCCACACCCCCGCGTGGCCGCCATTGGTGTGTCGCCAACTGAAGCAGTTTGGAAAGCACTGAATTAAGTAAATTTTGTCTTTGGGGGAGGAAGTTGATTAGGTGGTTTATATATTTCTTTTTTTAATATGAGGGAGGGAACAATTGTACTTAGTGAGTTTTATAATGTGCTAATGGAATGATTTATAGAAATAATGAGACTTTGGTTTGATATAGAGTAAAGGTTTGATTATGGAAATTGCTGTATATTCTTGCTGTTAAAAGTCGGAAGTTAACTATGTAATTTTTAAAATGGCCACATAATGAGAAGACAGGATACCCTGGAGAAGATGCTGATGCTAGGGAAAGTGGAAGGCAAAAGGAAGAGGGGCCGACCAAGGGCAAGATGGATGGATGGTATTCTGGAGGTGACGGACTCAACCGTGGGGGAGCTGGGGATGGTGACGTCCAACAGGAAGCTCTGGCGTGGGCTGGTCCATGAAGTCACGAAGAGTCGGAAGCGACTGAACGAATAAACAACAACAAACTTTAAAATTCTTTTTGTTTCTTGTGCTTCACACTTTTTAGGTGTTTTTCTTTTTCTTTTTGTAGTTTTTTTTCTTTTCTGTAGTTTTTATCTTTGCTTTAAACTTAAAATTCTTATAAAAATGAATTACTAAATTAATTAATTACAGTATACAACTCAGAAGATTCAATACTGATCAAATCTTAGTCTGATCTTTACCATCACAACAGAACCATACCCTACCCCAATGGCCATATCATCCATAAATTAGATGCAAAATTTACTTACTTTATATCCTGAAGCATCTGTGTCCAATTTCTCAAGAGTCCAAGTTCATCTGCCAGATGGAAGAAAAAACAGAGGAGCTATTATAACCCGCAAAGCAACTGACCACGTATCAAATATTTTCTGCCACCATCCCAGAAAAGATCCTTTTGTAAATCAAAACCAAGGATCCTCTTTGCTCCTCTCCACCTTCTAATCTTTGTTTCAGTAAATGTATGCATCAGCCTGAAAGAGGCATTCTGTGTGAAGAAGGGAGATGCCTCTTTTCATGGCATACCTGCTATCTGTACTTTCTATGAGCAATTACGTTCAGCATTTCAAAGATTTTTTTTTTAAAAAGATTGCCCCCATTAATTGGAGCATCTTGTTAGTGTATGCTTAAACCATTAACCAATTAAAATTTGCAGCCTTACAAAACTGAGTTTAGTGGAATTACAGTATTTCAGGCCAAACATCTGGATGGCACCAGGTTGGGCAATGCAGCCATAAGGAATAGGACCCCATTCAGAAGTTGAAATCACATTATCATAAATGGAAAGACTTTTGTTCTTAAAAAAAAAAAGTAAGAAAAAGATGCAGAGCCTGGCTTTTGGAATTCTTTCCAATAGCAGCTCTGCTCTGGGTCACGTGACCAGGAAAAAGGCAGGTTTAAGACTGGAGTAGTGCAGTCAGCAATATTCTGAGCCACTGTGCCCTCCTGCTTCTATAGGGATGAATTAGGACATTTCCCCCCACAGCCCCTAGCTGGATCCAGCCCATTTTCCAACTCAATCTTTCTTCTGACAGCATCTCCCGCCTTGCCAAATTTGGTTCCGTTCTGCTCAGTTTTTGCAGAGCTGTCACATTGACCGACAGAGTCCCCAACCCCCTGTATGTACAAGTAGTCCTCGCTTAACAACCATTCATTTAGCGACCGTTCGAAGTTATGACAGCGCTGAAAAAAGTGACTTACGATCAGTCCTTGCACTTACAATCGTTGCCAGGTCCCCACGGTCATGTGATCGTGATTCGGGCGCTTGGCAACTGTCGCATTTAAGACGGTGGCAGTGTCCTGCGGTCACGCAATCGCCATTTGCAACCTTCCCAGCTGGCTTCCGACAAGCAAGTCAGTGGGGAAGCTGGCAGGAGGTCGTAAGTCTTGGTCACATGTCTCGCTTAATGACCACGGGCAATTCACTTAACGACCGCAACTGAGACTGCCAGAACTGCCATCACTAAGCAGGGCAGTCACATGTTTCGCTTAATGACCGCTTTGCTTAGCAACAGAGTTGCTGGTCACAATTAGGGTCATTAAGCGAGGACTACCTGTAATTTCCTTCCAACATTGCATTGGGTTGGGAAGTATGGAAAGAAACCCCCGCAGCTCTTCTCACCTTGCAGAACTTTATTTTCTAATTCTTTCAGAATCAAGTCAGTGGTTCGCTGAGCCACCTGGGAGTTTAGGCTGGATATGTTTGCTTCTAACATTCTCTGCAACAGGCAGGGGAGGAAAAAGAAAGAAATAAAGCACCCAATTCTTTGAGAGAGCACCCTCACGACAAGCAAACTTCAAAGATGATCTACTGAGGAAGTTTTCTGCATCGGTGTCGAGTGCAACTGTGTCTCACAGAGATTTTGTCCCAATTCCATGCCTGTTTAGTGGCCCTAATGCTCAGATCAGGGCTGGCTTTCTCCAGAGAAAAATTCTATACAAAGTTGAAAGAGTTTTATTAAGTTTTACAATCCATTACAAAAAACCAGCACCCCAAGGTCAATATCAGAAAATCTCTCTCTCTCAAGTATTTTTAAAACCAGCTGGGTGACTTTGGACCAGTCACTCTCTCTCTGCCCAACCCACCTCACAGGGTTGTTGTTGTGGGGAAAATAGGAGGAGGGAGAAGTATTAGGTATGTTCACTACCTTGAGTTATTTTAACAACAATAACAATAATAATAAAGCAAATTTTTGAGGTGTGTCCTTAAAATCCTTAAGACAAAAGATTAGTGTGATTGTTACAAGAATCCTATCTGCTCACCATGCCTTCCTCTGCCTCTTCCCAATATTTTCTCTTCTTCCTTTCCAACACAGACTCAATAATCCATGCTCCCCTGCCCATACAAACAGACCCCTCTCAGCTGCTGAGAGTTCTCCTTTCATGGAGTACCACCAGAGACTTTTCCCCACTTCCTTCAAACCTTTTTTTGGGGATAGGCAACTTCATTGACACCTCTGTCTCTTTTTTCTCAATTGTCCATTTGGCAACATAGCCTTTATCTGAAGCTATTGAAATAAGATGGCCACAAAATGTTGTGGCACAGAGTTTTTCTGTTTTGCTTTGGTGCCATCATCCCTGTCCAAATTTCAGACGGTTTTTCTGAAGGAAACAGGCTTGGAATTTTTTTTAAAAGAGATTTGATAGAGGTATATGAGTATATGAAAACTCAGTTTTAAGGAACTTTTCAGGATTATAACATTATAGGAAGAAAAGTTCCGGACCTGGCTCTTTTTATTTTTGTTTTGTGTGTGCGTAAGAAAATGTCTTCAAAGATTTCAAAGTCCAAAATTAGATGGGATTTCCAAGCAATGGATAACAAACATCCCTCCTTCCCTCCCAGAGCACAGTGATTGGGCAGCTCCTGATAAATACCTTCTTGTGGTTCGAAGGAAAACCTGTCATTCATTCCTCCCCCCTCGCCCAACCCTGGAGTTTTACGGAGAAATAGAAACTAAATGAAGCAATTTTGGAGACGCCTGTTCTGCCTCCCCGCGGCGTTTGGCACATCAGGCCGCAAAATCTGTCCGAAGCGAATCGATCCACTTCAATTTGAGAGTCAGGATTCGGCATCTCCATTTCCCAAGCTGACCACTGTAACCTTATATAGTGTCACTGTTTCCACGATTTCCAAATTCCAAACGATTTGGAAACCATACGTCTCCAGTGGCAAAGTAATGATTATTCGAGGCGGGAGAGCACCTCGTCAGAGATGCACTTCAATGCTTTCGATTTATGTTTTAAAAGCAAATTAGCAAGGAAACCCGCTTTCTAACTTTCCCATGAAAACCCTTACCATCAAACGAAACAAAAAACTAGATTTCTTTGCACGCTTTTGTGGGAGCAAGTCCCCCAGTGACCTTACCGGGGCTTACTTCTGAGTAAACATACACAGAAAAATGCCGTTTAAAAAACTCGGAAACGTCCGGATCCTGAGGATACGCGGTGACAGCTAGGTTCAGACGTGCAATTAATTAGCTGGGCGCATCGTAACGCACCTCAGCACGAGTGTTTTGGAAAAAGAACCGGCAAAGCAATCAGGCCAATTGCACGCAGAATAAACGTAACGGGAGAGGGGTTGCAATTCGCTTTACCGAATGCATACTCCCTTTGGGCCGCAGATGCCCGGGGACCCCTCCCTTCCCCAACTCCCACCCCGCCGATCATAACCCGCCCTACCGTGCGATTTCGACAAGATTCCCAGCGCTGGAGGGTTTGGTTCGCTCTCTCCAGGGAAGCCAACATGCCGCTATCCGGCCAGTCCTCCCCGTCTTGCGCCCCGTCTTGGCGAATTACGAAGTGGGCTAGCCCGGCCGCTAAGATGAGGATGATAGCGAATTCAGCTGTGGAAAGAGCGGCCCAGCCCTTCCAGTTATCCCATCGGAATCCGGGCTGGCCTTCTTCCGCCGAGGCCATGGCTCGTGGGGGTGGCCGACCCAAGAACTGCGGACGCCCAGTCCCCTTCTCCAACCGCGGGGCTGGAAGGGAGCTCCTCGATCAACGAAGAAAAACTGCAGATTAAAAAGCATCAGCTTTGGGGGCTTCCAAACGGACAGACCTCGACGCTACGGATCAGAGGGCATCGCGAGGCTATTCCGCCTTTTCTATTCCGCTGATTGGGTTTTATTTATTTCTTCTGATAGACAAGAAGAGGGAAGAGGCTAATAGGGCATGTTACACGTTGACGCCAGGAAACCCCCTGCAAAACTGCCAGGTTTGGGACAGGGCGATAGAATCAGGGCAAAAAGCACGCTCGGTCCCTGAAAGTCCTGATATGGTGGGGGGCAAGCGGCGAAGGATCCGCCCCGCTAAAGCAGCTCTCCGCCTCCGAGATCGTCCGCTAAGAACAGGGGAAGGGCGCCTAGTAGGCAGCAGCTTCCTGGGGCGCGCCTGTGGAAGTCGACCTTGGCCTCCGTCCCCTTCCCCAGGGCCCCGGTCTCCGCGCCCCAAGAAACTTCTCCTCCTCAGCCAAGCCGCCGGCAACCCGCGAGACAGAGCCCGGCAAAGCGCCAGCAGCTGCAGCCGCTCTCAGCAATCCAGCCCACCTCCTACCAGAGCCGGGGAGATGGGCTGCAGCCGCCGCAATCACTTCTGGGAGATGGAGTTCTGCCGAAGCTTTGGCCAAGCGTTCGCCTCCCGCGACCCGCCGGCTCCAGCGTGGAAACGCCGCTGCGTCCCTTCCTCGCCTCCTATTGGCTTGGGCAGCAGGACCCCGTGGCCAACCGGGGTTGCCTTTCTGCTGCTCCAATCTGGCTAGGGCCGGTAGGCTCGTCCTTGGCTTACTCAGCGCGATTCTAAGAACCACATTGCTAAATTCCTACAACGGGATAGGGCAGTGTTTCTCAACCTTGGTAAGTCTATGAAGGTTCTCAGTCATCCAGGTGGAAATGTCTGTAGCTTGAATCATGTCAACTGGATTTCTATTTTCTTAGTGGAAACGTTTCGCTCCTTATCCAAGGAGCTTCTTCAGTCTGAGCAAAGTTGGTAAGTTGGATTCCCTTACCAACTTTGCTCAGACTGAAGAAGCTCCTTGGATAAGGAGCGAAACGTTTCCACTAAGAAAATAGAAATCCAGTTGACATGATTCAAGCTACAGTCAACCTTGGTAACTTTTAAGATGTGTGGACTTCAACTCCCAGAATACCCCAGCCAGCAAGGCTGTCTGAGGAATTCTGGGAGTTGAAGTCCACACATCTTCAAGCTGCCAAGGTTGAGAAACACTTGTTGTTGTTGTTTATTCGTTCAGTCGTTTCCGACTCTTCGTGACTTCACGGACCAGTCCACGCCAGAGCTTTCTGTCGGCCGTCACCATCCCCAGCTCCCCAATGGTTGAGTCCGTCACCTCCAGAATACCATCCATCCATCTTGCCCTTGGTCGGCCCCTCTTCCTTTTGCCTTCCACTTTCCCTAGCATCAGCTTCTTCTCCAGGGTATCCTGTCTTCTCATTATGTGGCCAAAGTACTTCAGTTTTGCCTTTAATATCATTCCCTCAAGTGAGCAGTCTGGCTTGATTTCCTGGAGTATGGACTGGTTTGATCTTGCAGTCCAAGGCACTCTCAGAATTTTCCTCCAACACCACAGTTCAAAAGCATCTATCTTCCTTCGCTCAGCCTTCCTTATGGTCCAGCTCTCACAGCCATAGGTTACTACAGGGAATACCATTGCTTTAACTATGCGGACCTTTGTTGTCAGTGTGATGTCTCTGCTCTTAACTATTTTATCAAGATTTGCCATTGCTCTCCTCCCAAGAAGTAGACGTCTGCTGATTTCCTGGCTGCAGTCAGCGTCTGCAGTAATCTTTGCGCCTAGAAATACAAAGTCTGTCACTGCCTCCACTTTTTCTCCCTCTATTTGCCAGTCATCAATCAAGCTCGTTGCCATAATCTTGGTTTTCTTGAGGTTTAACTGCAACCCAGCTTTTGCACTTTCTTCTTTCACCTTCGTCATGTTGTTGTTGTTCAGTCGTTCAGTCGTGTCCGACTCTTCGTGACCTCATGGACCATAGCACGCCAGGCCTTCCTGTCCTCCACTGTCTCTCGGAGTTTACTCAAATTCATGTTCATTACATCGGTGATGCTATCTAACCATCTCATCCTCTGCCGTCCCCTTCTCCTTTTGCCCTCAGTCTTTCCCAGCATCAGGGTCTTTTCCAGTGAGTCCTCTCTTCTCATTAGGTGGCCAAAGTATTTGAGCTTCAGCTTCAGCATCTGTCCTTCCAATGAGCACCTTCGTCATAAGGCTCCTCAACTCCTCCTCACTTTCAGCCATCAAAGTGGTATCATCTGCATATCTGAGATTGTTAATGTTTCTTCCAGCGATTTTAACTCCAGCCTTGGATTCCTCAAGCCCAGCATGTCGCATGATGTGTTCTGCGTACAGGTTGAATAGGTAGGGTGAGAGTATACAACCCTGCCATACTCCTTTCCCAATCTTAAACCAGTCCGTTGTTCCGTGCTCTGTTCTTACCGTTGCTACTTGGTCGTTATACAGATTCCTCAGGAGGCAGACAAGATGACTTGGTATCCCCATACCACCAAGAACTTGCCACAATTTGTTATGATCCACACAGTCAAAGGCTTTAGAATAGTCAATAAAACAGAAATAGATGTTTTTCTGAAATTCCCTGGCTTTCTCCATTATCCAGCGGATATTGGCAATTTGGTCTCTAGTTCCTCTGCCTTTTCTAAACCCAGCTTGTACATCTGGCAATTCTCGCTCCATGAATTGCTGGAGTCTACCTTGCAAGATCTTGAGCATTACCTTACTGGCATGTGAAATAAGTGCCACTGTTCGATAGTTTGAACATTCTTTAGTGCTTCCCTTTTTTGGTATGGGGATATAAGTTGATTTTTTCCAATCTGATGGCCATTCTTGTGTTTTCCAAATTTGCTGGCATATGGCATGCATCACCTTGACAGCATCATCTTGCAAGATTTTAAACAGTTCAGCTGGGATACCGTCGTCTCCTGCTGCCTTGTTATTAGCAATGCTTCTTAAGGCCCATTCAACCTCACTCTTCAGGATGTCTGGCTCTAACTCACTGACCACACCGTCAAAGCTATCTCCAATATTATTATCCTTCCTATACAGATCTTCCGTATATTCTTGCCACCTTTTCTTCTGCTTCTGTTAGGTCCTTACCATCTTTGTTTTTGATCATACCCATTTTTGCCTGGAATTTACCTCCGATGTTTCTAATTTTCTGGAAGAGGTCTCTTGTCCTTCCTATTCTATTGTCTTCTTCCACTTCCGCACATTGCTTGTTTAAAAATAATTCCTTATCTCTTCTGGCTAACCTCTGGAATTTTGCATTTAATTGGGCATATCTCCCCCTATCACTGTTGCCTTTTGCTTTCCTTCTTTCTTGGGCTACTTCCAGTGTTTCAGCAGACAGCCATCTTGCCTTCTTGGTTTTCTTTTTCTTTGGGACGTTTTTTGTTGCCGCCTCCTGAACAATGTTGCGAACTTCTGTCCATAGTTCTTCTGGGACCCTATCTACTAAATCTAGTCCCTTAAATCTATTCTTCACCTCCACTGCATATTCCTTAGGAATATTAGTGAGCTCATATCTAACTGATCTGTGGGTCTTCCCTATTCTCTTTAGTCTGATTCTAAATTTTGCAATAAGAAGTTCATGATCTGAACTACAGTCAGCTCCAGGTCTTGTTTTTACCGACTGTATAGATGTCCGCCACCTTTGGCTGCAAAGGATGTAGTCAATCTGATTTCGGTGTCGACCATCTGGTGAAGTCCATGTATAAAGTCGTCTTTTAGGTTGTTGGAAGAGAGTGTTTGTTATGCACAGTGAGTTGTCTTGGCAAAATTCTATCAGCCTATGTCCTGCTTCATTTTGTTCTCCCAGACCATGCTTGCCTGTAATTCCAGGTGTCGTCTGACTACCCACCTTAGCATTCCAGTCTCCTGTAATGAAAATAACATCTCTTTTTGGTGTATTATCTAGTAGGTACTGCAGATCCTCATAGAACTGATCTACTTCTGCTTCTTCAGCATCTGTGGTTGGGGCGTATATTTGGATCACTGTGATGTTAAATGGCTTACCCTGAATTCGAATTGAGATCATTCTATCGTTTTTTGGATTGTATCCAAGCACTGCTTTAGCCACTTTATTATTAATTATGAAGGCTACTCCATTTCTTCTGTGGTCCTCTTGTCCACAGTAGTAGATCTGGTGGTCATCTGATGTGAAGTGGCCCATCCCAGTCCATTTCAGTTCACTGACACCTAAAATGTCTATATTTAATCTTGACATCTCACCAATAACCACATCCAATTTGCCCTGGCTCATAGAGCTTACATTCCAGGTTCCTATGGTGTGTTGATCTTTAGAACATCGGATTCGTCGTTCACCACCAGCACCGTCGGCCGCTAGCCATCCTTTCGGCTTTGAGCTAGCTGCGTCATCACATCTGGGGCTAGTTGAACGTATCCTCTGTTCCTCCCCAGTAGCATTTTGACCATCTTCCGACCTGGGAGTCCCATCTTCCGATGATATATCGACATATCTCTGGTTGTACTGATCCATTTAGTTTTCATGGCAAGAATACTGGGGTGGGTTGCCATTACATGAGAAACACTAGGATGGGGTAAAACGGGCTTGGCTAATTTGTGGTTCTGTGTCCTGGGAACGCACAGCCAAAGAAAAGCCTGTCCCCTTGCTTTCCCCCTTTCTAACTAGCCATTTCCCCAGTTTCTATCCCCAGTCCTACATTTCTTTCTCTCTGAGTTTTCATGCGTAGTGACAAACTATGGCTTACTGTATAAAACACAGCACACTAAGCCATAATAATGATTCACAGTGGCAGAGTTTACTCTGTTTGATGGCTATTGTGGGTCTTCTGGGCTGTTCGACAATACATTCTGGGCAGCCTTCGACAATACATTTATGTCAGAGTTCTAGCAGACCTCTGCCATTATGCAGACAGCTTTCTGTAAGGCGGGAAGTCTGAAACCGACCCGAGACATACAACAGCGCTGACAAGGGACGCCTCGCTCCGGTATGCTAAGCGGCATTTCACAGGCTTGCAAATGACTGTCCGATTTTGTTGTTTTATAAAATTTGTGATCAGAGTTATGGAAAAACCAAGAGACAAGCTCATAGTAAAAATGTTGCTTTACTCAAAACAAAGAACATAGGAACAAACCTTGAATCTTCTTTAGCCAAAAAAGGCATGGCTTGAGAATTTACATTTTAAAGACAAAAGACCAGTTAGCAGAGTGCAGAGGAAAGAGAACAAAAGGCATTTACATTTTAAACCTTAACTTGACCAGCATCTGAGTGGACAGGATTTAGCATGTGACCAAAACACCTAGGCAACAGATTCCCAATATGGGCAAAGCTCTAACAGCTAATTCTGATTGGTCAGAACTCTCAGTCTGGCTGGCTCCAAGGGAAATTAACATTCCTGAGTGGGGGTGAACATGTGCTCTGAGCCCAAACAGGAAAAAAGTTTGAGGCCTGGCTTTTTAAAAACTCAGCCACATATTCTACAGACATAAAAAATATATGCAACACTCCCCTTTTTTTATGACTAGAAGGAATATGGAAACAAACCCAGCTTGGTAATTAACTCATTGTGCCTACTGGCAACTAGAGGCTTGGTGAAGATATCAGCCAACATTAATTTAGTATCACAGTATTTCAAAATAACCTTTTTCTTGGCTAGAAAATCTTTAACAAGATGAAAACGCACATCAATGTGCTTAGTGCGATTTCTGGAACTTTCAGATAAAGCCAAATGGATACAGGCTTGGTTGTCTTCATGAATTGTTACAGGCTGGCTTAAAATGACTCCAATGTCTTGCAACAATTGTGTAAACCAAAGTACCTCATTGCACAGTTGTGCTAAAGCATAAAATTCGGCTTCAGCTGTGCTAATGGCTACTACAGTCTGCTTTCTGGAAAACCATGCAATAGTGGACTTTGCAAATTGAATTACACTTCCAGAAGTAGACTTTCTATCACTGAGATCTCCAGCCCAATCTGAATCACACCAGCATTCTAACTTTTCTTCTGTGTCTGTAGCAGACAACCTTAAGCAAAAATCTTTGGTGCCTTGTAAATAACGAAACAGCCTTTTTAAACCAGACTTTGCAGCAGATGTGGGATTTTCCACAAACCTGCTCAAAATGGACACACTGTTAGAAATGTCCGGATGGCTATTGTTTGCAATGTAAAGAAGACTACCAATGGCTGATCTGAAACTATCTCCTTCAGATAACTCACCATCCCCCTTCTCCCCCTCCTCTTTTAGAAACTCGGGAAGCATGGGGGAGGAGACAGACTTGCAGTCTTGCATTTTAAAATCCTCCAGCAGTTTCTTAATTTTGCTACTCTGGCTTATGAGAAAACTGCCATCTTGTTCCCTCTGAATTTCTAATCCTAAGTAATTGTTAACTGCTCCAAGACATTTCAATGTGAAATTGTTTTTCATACAAACCTCAAAAGAATGCTTCTGTTCATCAGATGATGTGAGCAGCAACAAATCATCAACATACAAGCACAAGTACATTACACCTTGCTTATCATTTTTACATACACACAAGGATCAGCAATTCCCTTCTGAAACCCAAATTTTTGCAAAATATTATCCATCTTAATATTCCAACAACGCGCGGCCTGCTTCAATCCATAGATGGATTTCTGCAATTCACACACAATATGTTTTTCTTTTTCATAACCAGGAGGTTGTTGCATAAACAATTTTTCCTCCAAATCACCATACAGAAAAGCAGTTTGAATATCATAGTGATAAACAGACAGTTTCTTCATGGCAGCAACCTTTAAAAGCAACCTGATAGATTCAGCTTTTGTCACTGGAGCAAAAGTTTTGTCATAGTCCACATTTTTTCTTTGAGCAAAACCTTTTGCTACCAACCTTGCTTTGTACTTCTGAATTTTACCATCAGAATCTTTTTTTCAGTTTGAACACCCACCTACAACCTAAAACCTTCTGATTGGGAGGCAAATTTACTAGTTTCCAAGTTTTATTTTCCTTTAAGGAATCCAACTCTTGCTGCATGGCTTCATGCCAACACTTAGCTATTTCAGCTGGCATTTCTTTAATTTCTTCCAGAGATTCAGGCTCTGTGTGAATGTGAAAAGCCTTCACAACATCTACTTGATAACGATCAGGTGGAACTCCCTTATTAATCCTTTCAGACCTGCGAGGTAGGACAGGACTTACACTCTGATTCCCACCATTGTCCTCAGAAACCTCTGACTTTCCAGACAAATCAGCTTCCTGCTCATTGACTTCACTAGGTGATTCCTGCAAATCACCATCAGCAAGACTTTGCTGCTCCCCCATGGATAAATCAACTGAAGAACTAGAATTTATTTTATCCCAATTCTGCTCAGCAAAAGAAGCACTTTTACTAATTATCAATTGATTATCCAGTATGAACCTGTAGCTCCTCTGACTTTGTTCATACCCTACAAAGATTGCTTTCTTTGTTCTGGAAGCCCCCTTGCGCCTCAGCTGTTTTGGAATGTGCACCCAAGCTGTGCTTCCAAACACTCGGAGGTGGCTTACTTTAGGCTTGACACCATAGAACAAATGAAAAGGCACATCCTGAATTGCACTGCTAAACAGCCTGTTCTGAACATAACACGCTGTAGAAACAGTTTCTCCCCAATACCTAAAAGGCAAACTAGCATCCTTCAGCAAACAAATCATTGCTTCCTGCAATGTTCTGCCTTTTCTCTCTGCAACAGAATTCTGTTCTGGAGTGTAAGGGTTAGCTAAAATGTGTTCTATCCCTTGTTCTAACAAAAAGCTTTTAAACTTTGAGGATAGATACTCTCCACCTCGATCTGATTGCAAGGCAGACACTGGCCTTGGGAATTTTCCATTCGCCCAAGCAACAAAAGCCTTAAATTTACCAAAGACCTCATCTTTGTGTTTCAACAAATAAATGAATGTGTACCTAGAAAAATCATCTATGAAGGTCAAAATGTACCTTGCTCCCCCAAGACTAGGAGAAAAGGGGCCTATAACATCAGAATGAATGATCTCTAGAGGCCTAGAGGTGGATCTATCAGAAAACTTCTTCACAGGAGCTCTTGTGGTTTTATTCTCCTTGCAAACTGCACAATCCAGATACGTAGCACAAGGTTTCAATTTTAAATCAGCAGAATAACTAGGCATTTGAGAAATGTACTTAAAATTAGCATGAACATATCTCCTATGCATTAAATGGATGCATTGATCGTGTATGGGCTTATTTTCAAAAACAGCCTTAGCAGTTTGTTTTTCAGCATTTTGTACAATGTACAGAGAATCTTTCTGCAAACACTTTGCAACCACTTTGCCACCCTTCCTAATTTCACAACCCTCTTTCTTAAAAGTTATAACATAACCTGAGGCTACTAGCTGCCCCACAGACAAGAGATTGCTTTGAAAATTAGGCACAAACAAAACATTTTGAACAGTTTCCCCCAAACATGGAAGATTGATCTCACCTTCTCCCACGATCTTGGATACAGATCCATCTGCTAAGGAAACTTTTTGTTTGTTAGTTTTAGACAAAGACAGAAAGGAATTTTCATCGTTACATATGTGAGCATTTGAACCACTGTCCAGAACCCATAAATCTTTATTATCAGAGTTCTCAACAACTTTTGCATGAAGAATCTTCTTTCCAGAAGTCTTCTTCTTTTTAAACTGGACACAGTCCTTCTGGAGATGAGAAGAGGATCCGCAGGTAAAGCATCGCCGGCTGGAATATGCAGAAACTTGGAATTCAAAGCTCTTCCGCTCCCTCTGCTGGCCACGAGAAGACTTTATTGTAGAAATGGAGGCAGCTTTATCTTGTCTTTTATCCCACTCAGCAAGCAGCCGGGTAGTCACAAACGATGGAGTTAGATCAGCTTCTGGGATTCCCACCATGGAGCAAATTAAAGTGTCCCAGGACTCATTCAACGAAGAAAGCATAATGTAGGCTTTCATCAGGGGGGTAAATTCCATCCCACGCTCTTGTAATTCCACAAAATAGGTTTGCAGCTTATTAAGATGCTCTGGCAAATTTCCATTCTCAGGCAAGTGAGCCTTGTACAGTTTTTTGGTTAAAATAACCTTGCTGCCTGGACTAGTTTTCACATATAAATCACGCAAATAGTCCCATAAGTCTTTGGAAGTTTCTTTGCCTCTCACGTGAATAAGCTGATCATCCTGAACAGCCAAAATAATGGAGGCTTTGCATTTCTCATCTTTCCTCAACCAGGCTTGATCTGGATTCTGAGGAATTTGTTCAGAAATTGCAGACCATAAATTTTCTCTCCTCAAGAAACTTTCCATTTTCAAAGACCAGTTCAAATAATTAGTATTAGAAAGCTTTTCCAGGGGCATACCTTGAAAACTTGAAGCTGCAGCAGCCGCCATTGCTTCTTCTCTCCCCTGTTGTAGTAATCCAAAAACGAGGCTTGCACGAGGCTAGAAACTCCGCCTCCAATTGAAACTCCTTGCAACTGCCAGCAAGTTTCAAAAAACAAAGGAAGCCTCTTAAAATGCAGATTAAAACAGTTTAGCTTTCCTCTCTCATGTTTCCATAAGTTTTGTCTCTGATCCAGAAGCAGTTCCTGGGCACAGAACCTTTTGTTGTTTTATAAAATCTGTGATCAGAGTTATGGAAAAACCAAGAGACAAGCTCATAGTAAAAATGTTGCTTTACTCAAAACAAAGAACATAGGAACAAACCTTGAATCTTCTTTAGCCAAAAAAGGCATGGCTTGAGAATTTACATTTTAAAGACAAAAGACCAGTTAGCAGAGTGCAGAGGAAAGAGAACAAAAGGCATTTACATTTTAAACCTTAACTTGACCAGCATCTGAGTGGACAGGATTTAGCATGTGACCAAAACACCTAGGCAACAGATTCCCAATATGGGCAAAGCTCTAACAGCTAATTCT
Organism: Charina bottae; assembly: GCA_023362775.1. NCBI lineage: Eukaryota > Metazoa > Chordata > Lepidosauria > Squamata > Charinaidae > Charina > Charina bottae. The sequence goes on along the minus strand of JALMGJ010000017.1, from coordinate 1,177,219 downwards.
GATTGGTCAGAACTCTCAGTCTGGCTGGCTCCAAGGGAAATTAACATTCCTGAGTGGGGGTGAACATGTGCTCTGAGCCCAAACAGGAAAAAAGTTTGAGGCCTGGCTTTTTAAAAACTCAGCCACATATTCTACAGACATAAAAAATATATGCAATATCCGAGACCCTGGCGACCGGGCGATCTGCATATCTACATCAAAGAACTATGGGGAGGGAAAGGTTTAAATGTAGCCTGCCAGGCATGCTAGCTCATTCCAGTCTTTGTTCGTGTTAACCTTCATGCACTGAATTAAATCCTTTTACTTCTGAGAACCCTCGCGTCTGTGGTCTACTCTAGAGAAAGGGATTTTAGGGCATTGGAGAGGAGCGCCTTACAATTTACTCTGTTTGTTTGTACGTTTATTACACAGGCTGATGTGCTACTTCAATTGGTACCAATCGAAGCAGCCTGAACATAATAATGTATCATAAATTGCATTCCAGTGACATACAAACTATCTCAGAACCATCATTAACAGCATTAAATCCATTCCGTGCCATCCTTTACCTCCAGCAAGTGCATCTCTCATTTTCATGGCCCAAATGTTCTTCGAAAGAACAAGGTTTTAATAATTCCCTAAATGTCAGGAGTGAAGGTACAGTTCTTACACCCAGTGGTAAGGAATTCTCTTGGCAGAGGGGCTGTGCAGAAAATGTCTGCTGCCGAGTCCCTTTGAAAGGAATATAGAGAACCAGACTAGCGCCATTTTGCTTCTGTTAACACGCTTGCTCAAGAGAGGGACCGAGTGAGTGAAAACAAGGAACGCACCAGCTGTCAACTCTGCTCCAACTGTTGGCCGACATGCACCAAGTAAGGTTAGACCACAAAAAACCCTAGCACAGAAACAACAGGTGCAGGCCAATGGGGAAGGGGGTAACCGAATAAGGCAATATTTCCTTGTTCTTGATGTGTGTAAAGTATAAAAACTGCTGTTCGCAATAACAAGGTGTGGCTTCTCTCCTGCACACTCGCTGCCACGGTGTGTGTCAGAAGTCCACCCGACCTTTCTTTGATCTAATAAATGCCGTAAGCTGGAGTCCTGCCTCTGTGGTCTTTCCTCCTCGATGTAAACGACTGAGGGTCTTTACACCTTCATGCCCTATTTTCTGGGAGATGGAAACTCAGAACATGCCGTCGGCCTAGGGCAGTGTTTCTCGACCATGGCGACTTTAAGATGTGTGGACTTCAACTCCCAGAATTCCCCAGCCAGCCCCCAAACCCCTCTTGGCATCAACTATGGCTCGCTTATGGCCCATGAGCAACGATTCCCTTATTTCTGTACTTCATGGACACCTTTCACAACCTCTTGCACCTGGTGAGGGACTGAACATATCAAGAGACAAAATATTATCTGTAGGACACAGCAAGAGAAATGAGATACCACGAAAAGTTTTTATTTTCCAGGAGTGTGAGAGGGGCAGGCAATTCTGGCCCTCAAGTGACTACAAAGTGTCTTAGGGCATGACGAGCATAGCCTCCAACAGCTGGAAAGGCTTTGAAGAGCAGAGGGGGAGCCTCCAAGCCAGTTGTCCAGCACCGAAGTGAAGAGCTGCAGGTAAAAGAGGCCGGAAATGTCTATTTCTTGTCAACAAGGCTATAAGAAGAGGAGAAGTTCACCAAGGATGAAGGGGAGAAAGACCGTGTTGAAATCACTGAGGATGCCTTTGTTGCATGGAACGTGGTTTTCTTGTGCCTGTTTTGCCACCTCTTGTCGATATCTGTCAAAATTGCCTCTGGGAAAATAAATAATGTTAAAGTTATTTGTTAAAGTTATTCTATGTAGGGTTCAAACGAACGGATTCCTACACTGTAAATGCCTGTTAATTTTGGTCCAAAATTGGCTTCGTAGGAAAGGAATCTCCCATAGACTTGCCAATGTTGGTGTTCCTGCTGAGAATGGAATAGCTGAAAGGAAGTTTGGTGTTGTTAATACCATTAGAAATAGCCTGATGTTAGATGCCCAGGTGCCAGCCCGTTTCTGGGGTGAGGCTACCATGACTGCAGTGTATCTAACCAACAGGGTATGGAATTCAGCTGTAAATGAAGTTCCTTACTTCCTTTTGTTTGGCAAGCGCCCTTTGCTGAAGCATCTGCGTGTTTTTGGAACATTTGCGTATGTTCACATCCCTAAGTCTCAGCGAAGGAAGAACCAGCCAAAAGCACAACGCTTAAGGTTTGTTGGTTACTCCTCTAGATCTAAGGGTTACCGTTTTTCTGCAGGCTATGGTCGTGTGGTAGTCTCCAGAAGTGCTAATTTTGAGCACCCTACTGGTTGGGATAGGTTGAATGCTAGTTCAGAGGTATTGTTGCAATCTAGTGCACAGCCAACTGTCCATGTTCCTGTGGCTGGACAACAACCAGTTCAGCTGCCTTCTGGTTCCCAGTCTCCTAGTGTGGTGTGAGGGTCCCCTCAGGTGAAGGAAGAGGAAATTTCACCTGAGCAGGTTCAGGACCTGAAGGGGGAATCAGGTAGTGAAAAGACAGAGGACAGTGATGAGGAAGAGGCAGTGGTAATTCCTCGTAGGTCTGCACATTCCACAAAGGGTGTGAAGCCTGACAGGTTTGTGATTCAGCAGGTGAGAGTGTGTCAGATTACCTGTGAACCTCAGTCTTTCCAGGAGGTGTTGCTTCTGCCTGTTGAAGAGCAGGAGAAGTGGAACACAGCGATGGATAAGGAGTTTGAGGCATTAGTGAGTCAAAAGGTGTTTGAAGTCACTGACTTGCCCCCATCCCAGAAAGCTGTTGGTTCCAGATGGGTTTTCAGAAAGAAGCTTCTTCCTGATAATACAGTGCAGTACAAAGCCAGGCTTGTTGCTCAGGGGTTTTCACAAGAGAGGTTTTTGAACTATGATCTCACATATGCACCCACAGCTAGACCAGAGTCTTTACGTATGGTACTTTCTCTGGCTGCACAGCGTGAACTTGTTGTCCATCATTTTGATGTTGACACAGCATATCTGAATGCAGAGCTCCCTGAAACAGTGTACATGAAGCAGGCTCCTGGCTATGCTTGTGGCAATTCCCAGAAGGTGTACAGGCTGCGCAAGGCGCTTTATGGATTAAAGCAGGCTGGTCGCTGTTGGCATCAGTGTTTAGATAAGGCTTTGATGGAGCTAAAATTTAAAAAGTCAATTGCTGATCCTTGTGTGTACGTAAGAGGTTCTGGAAGTAGCTACACGGTGTTGCTAACGTATGTTGATGATTTTTGCCTAGCAACTGGTTCTTTGCACCTTGTACAAGAGTTTGCAACACAATTAAGACAGTACTTTCAGTTAAAAGACCTAGGTGAGCTGAAATACTATCTAGGTGTTGAAGTCACTAGAGCTCAGAATGGTGAATTCTATCTGAGTCAGAAGAGAAAAATTGATCAATTGTTGAGTCAACTTGAAATGTCAAATGCAAAACCTACCAGAACACCAATGACTCTTGATTTCCTAAAGGGTGACACATGTGAGGAACCTTGTCCTCAACCTGAATTGTATCACTCTGCTGTAGGAAGCTTGCTACACTTAACACAATGGACACATCCTGACTTAGCTTACTCAGTTGGAGTACTCAGTCGTAAGGTTGCCAAACCATCCATGCGAGATTGGCAAGGGTTAAAAAGGGTCCTACGTTACGTTAAAGGCACAGCTGATTTTTGTCTTAAAGTATCAGCTACTAAAGCTGAAATGCCTGTGATTTATGTTGACAGCTCTTTTGCAGAAGAGGGAGACAGGAAGTCTGTAAGCGGTTTTATTTGCTTGTTTGCCAATACAGCCATCGCCTGGCGGGCGAGAAAGCAAAGTTCAATTGCCGTTTCAACCTGTGAGGCAGAGTACAGCGCCCTCAGTGAGGCAATAAATGAGTTACACTGGTGTAAACAACTATTTGGAGATCTTTCCGTAGATATAGCCTCACCAGTCACAGTATATGAAGATTCACAAGCATGCATTGCGCTTGCTCTCTCTGAAAATGTCAGAGGCCAGACAAAATATGTCGATATAAAATTCAAAAATGTAAGACATGCAATTCAGGAGGGGTTTATCCAGTTAGAATATTGTCCTTCTGAACTGAATGTGGCTGATATCTTCACGAAAGCTCTACCTCTTGAGAGACATGCTACCATGGTTACCAAGTTGGGACTAGAGCAAATGTGTTTGAAATAAAATCATTTGTGTCTCTGTGTGCTTGTAAAATGACAGTTTTTCCCCAAAGCGTTTCGAAATCCATCCGGAAGGGGTGTTAAAGTTATTTGTTAAAGTTATTCTATGTAGGGTTCAAACAAATGGATTCCTACACTGTAAATGCCTGTTAATTGGGTTTTTTCCATTTCCCTGCTGTAAGCAGTTTCCCATAATAAAAAGCAGTAAACAACAGATGTGCTTTTCTCTAGTCAAAACAATGGTGATAACAGTCCTTTTCCCATGAGAACAGCGTCCCGAGGGAAAGCCAATATGCAACACCACCATCCCATGGCGGTTTATAGTAAGTACAACTGTTACTAAAATGTTAAGCTGAAAAATGGCCTAGCCAATCAGAATGTTGAACCATGGGTATAATTCAACTATGAACTATGGGTACTCATCTCACTCATGCATTTTCTATGCTTCTTTTGACTGCTATCTACATGTACTTTATATCTGAACTGTAACTACGCCTGGTCTTTGCACAGACCATGATTTTTTCTTTCCTCACTTCTGTTGATGGAACTCTGCGTATGCTTTGTTTTTTCCTTTTTGCAATAATGCACCATACATCCATTATTGCCTTATGCTATCAATAAAGATATTGTTAGCCTTAAAACACGTTGTTTGGATTACTCTGCACCTGGAACCCCAATAGCCAGCACCACCCCACAAATAATTGATCAAATTAGATGTGAAAGTGAATAAAGGCACAGAGTTCAAGCTAACATTCTACATTGATTTTTGCAGCAGCTACCACAGTCTCAAGAGAAGAGAAATGAAGAAATGATCTATAGCTTCAGGGAGGGGGGGAGGAGCTGGAAGGGACATTAGAGGTCGTCTAGTCCAACCCCTTGCTCAGTTCCAGAATCTACTAAACCAGTGTTTCTCAACCTTGGCAACTTTAAGACGTGTGGACTTCAACTCCCAGAATTCTCCAGCCAGCCTGTTTCTCAACCTTGGCAACTTTAAGACATGTGGACTTCAACTCCCAGAATTCTCCAGCCAGCCTGTTTCTCAACCTTGGCAACTTTAAGACGTGTGGTCTTCAACTCCCAGAATTCTCCAGCCAGCCTGTTTCTCAACCTTGGCAACTTTAAGACGTGTAGACTTGCTGGCTGGGAAATTCTGGGAGTTGAAGTCCACACGTCTTAAAGTTGCCAAGGTTGAGAAACACTGCACTAAACTATCCCCCATCTAGGCTCTGTTTGAAAACGTCCAGTGGGTTGGACAATTTGCTCAGATGTGAACTTGAGAGATTCTGGCAGCTGCCAAAATAAATCTCTAAGAATTGCCTACCTCCTTCCTGTTAGAGCTGATATGCGCATTCACACAATAGGAGGGTGGGTGAAAGAAGAAACAATGAAGTCAGTGGAAAATGAACCGCAAACCTACAGGGAGTGGTAAAACGCTTGCGAAATTCAGACAGTTTTAATTTGGGGAAAAGGTCTCGTGTGCAGAATCGCTCTTGAGTATCCTAGCTCTTGACAAGATGGCCGATCCTGTACTTGCTATTCCTCTGAAATTAATACATTCTGCTAAATTTTATAAATACAGTAGACTTGAACTTCTTAGTGCACTGTAATTCAGCACCCTGAAGCCTCCTTCTGACGTCTCACGTTGGCCATACTGGCTGGGAGTTATGAGAGCTGTAGTCCAACACATCAGTTAGGCCCTGAGGAAGACTGTGTTAGGATGAAGTAGTGGCCATCTTTCATTTTTCTTGTTTAATACTAGAGACAGAATAGGGTCAACTGACTTTTTCTGATGCACCTGGGCTCTTCATATAATGGCTAAATGGAACTGCCATGTTCTGAGACAGTTAAACTCAAAATGACAACTGTTGGGGGCACAAATTGCAAAGGGTTCTTATTTATTTATTTTTATTTATTTATTATTTGGATTTATCACCGCCCATCTCTACCATGGTAGACTCTGGGTGGTTTACAATCATATTCTTGCCTTCATATGGTCAATTTTTCCTCAATATTCTTATAATGCAGAGATGTTGGGAACTAATCTAACAACAGCTACAGGGCTTGTTACACGTGGACTTTACAGGAGAAACCTACGGACACGAGAATTTTTGTGTTAGAATAATGGAACTTCCATATACAGAAGCAATCTACAAATATTAACTGTTGGGGACCAGCAGCAGGGGAGGACTGTTGCTTCTGTGACCCACGTGTGGACTTTCTGGAAGCATCCGGATGGCCATTGCTGGAAATCTGATGATTAAACTGGACGGATTTTTGATCCAAAAACCCTGGTGTTTTTATGGAGACTAAGGTAGACACGCCCTATTTTTATCTGGTCACTCTTACCGTTCCAGTTGGACCTCACGCTTTGCATCCGTCAACTGCTTTGTTCTGCTGCTGAGCTGCTCCAGAAGCTGTCCCATTATATCTAAGGCAGACAAGAAAGTGCCCATCAGAATTCCATGCAAGCATTTTACGTGGATAATTGCCTTTTATCCCTCACTCTATCTCCTCCCCTTCCCTAAGCTGTAAACTTATTAATCAGTGGATTCAATAGCTAGTTCTTTTATTGCCTTCATGCCTAAGGCAGGACTGGAACTCACAGTCTCCTGATTCCTAGCCTGGTGCCTTTAACCACTGCACCATACTAACTCTCTGTATGCAATTTATTTTTCTGTTTTTCCTGACTTATCTAACCCTCACTGCAGGGTAATCAAACAGGCTGAAGCACAATCTAAAAAATAAGTATTTGGGGGCTCTTTTGACAAATGTTGCAACCGACCACAAATGACCCACTACTTTTCAACAACAATTGCCTGCCTTAACCATCTCCATCCATCTCTCCCTCTTTGGATATGTTGGGCTGCGAAAGACTAATTGGCCCCCAGCCTCCTTGTGAACTTCCATGGCTGAGGGGGGACTTGGTGGGTCTCCCTGCTCTTAATATTATGTTGTTCTGTCACATTTGGATATTTAGGTTGTGCACCAATTTATTACTATTTTTGGATGTCATTGTAACTGTGTTTCTCAACCTTGAGAACTTTAAGATGTGTGGACTTCAACTCCCAGAATTCCCCAGCCAGCATGGCTGGCTGGGGAATTCTGGGAGTTGAAGTCCACACATCTTAAAGTTCCCATGGTTGAGAAACACTGCATTATAATATGCCTACATATAGGCTGTATTCTTACACATTATTGTAATCTTTTTCAGAGGTACCCTGGGGGTGCAAAAAAGTCAAGATGGCACCACAGCCACATGATAGAAGCCTTCCCCCACAGGTAAAAAAAGGGCAGGGCTTTGATCATGTGGTTACAGCTGCCATCTTGACTTTTTTGATCTCCCCAATAAGACCTGATCTTTATTTTTATATATTGGTGTTTTTCTTAGTGTTTGTCCACATTTGTAGGATTGTTTTTGCACTCCACTGGCCTAGTTCTTGAGGGAATGTCTTACATGTTCCGTTTCTTGCCTCACCTTTGAGCTTTTGTTCTTCTGCGGCTTGTTGAGTGATTGTTGCCACGAAGGACGTAATATTTTCTTGCATGATGTGCTAGTAATGAAAGAAAAAAGTTACCCGACTGCAGTGCTGGAACTTGGGGAGACAGGGGCTTGGGCAGGGCTAGGGTTATATAAATTTGATTAACAAATACATAAATAAATAAATACATGCTCAGTTCATAGCTGGGGAGATAACTGACTGTCTTTTAAGAGGATTGGACTACAAGTCCCAGGAGGCATTGCAACAGACAGGAAGAGGACTGGTGGAAGGCTATGTGTCCAGGTATTATGTAATAAAGAGTATTAAGTTACCATTTATTCTGGAGTCCATATTAAGTATTGCGTTCTCTAAGAAAGAACACAATACTGTATCTGAGGATGACAGTAGGATTCTGCCAAAGGTGTCAGGGGAGGGTGGTCAAAAAAGTCAAAATGGCAGCCACAACTGTGCAATGGAAGCTCTGCCCTTTTTCACGTGTGTTGTAAACTGTGATGTTCCTAAAACTGGGTAGGGCACTGACTGCCCAGTTGGGGCCAGCTTCTTGACTTTGCTGACCCTTCCTACAGATGCCCCTGAATCCTGAACCATGTATGACATAAGCATGTTGCCCTCTGGTTTCACTGTTCCTGATGGACAGCCTATTTTAACCCAGTTTAATTCATGTATTTCGTTCATGTATTGATAAACCATTTTTATTCATGTATTGCTTATTATCTGGCACATAGAAATAGCCATGATGTCCTGTGCCTATTAGAAGTGCCTTGACCAATGGTTGCCCTGTTTGTTAGGCAGAGATGACAGCAATAGATGAAAAGCAGACCAAGTGCCTTCTTCTGTAGGAATGCCTGCTCATTAAGGTGAGGGATAAGACCCTGGTACCAAGTTACTCGGGAATGTTTGTTAGTGCAGGAATGCTATTGATAAGCCAGAGGCCTTAATGCACCTTTTTACCTTTAGTTGAACCGCTGTATGTTACTATGACCACTGAGAATGTATGTATGACGTTGCTCTTCATGGCTGCTTTGTAGTGATGTATGCTTCTTGATTGGTTAATAGTTATGTATGCTGTTCAAACTTGTATAAAAGGGGGTTCACTCCAAGCAGAGGTGTGCCCATTTTGGAACTTGCTTCTGGGCAACCTTTTACTTGCAAATAAAAGTCTCAAATCCTTTCCACCTATCTGGTGTCATTTAATGGCCCGCATGCCAAGTAAAAGGTCCCAAGCTTTCTGGGCTAACATTCCCAGTGACTGAATTTTGCAAAATAGGAGCAGCTCCTGATGCACATAAACTGCCGTGGGTGGCTTTTTTGCCCTTTGGAGATGGGGGAATACTTGTTAACTTCAGTTTCCATGTATTTTCTGCCTTGTAGATGGCAGGAAACTAGTCATGGATGGGCAAAGAGGGTTTTGGAGGGTGCAAAAATAGGACTCTCGGGCTGCATAGAGTTCAGGGCTTCAGGTTGGTGTCCCAGAACAGGAAGACCCATGTCCCTTGTCACTCCCTTTTTCCTAAAGAGGGATCTTCATGGTGTGGCTTTTGGAAAGGAAGAATGTTGGGGGTCTGTCCTTCAATGAATAGCACGGACAATTTGCAAGATAGACAGGGTGGATCAGTTCTAACAATTTCCAAGGTTTACACCAGTGTTTCTCAACCTTGGCCACTTTCAGATGTGTGGACTTCAACTCCCAGAATTCCCAGCCAGCATCCTCAAGTGGCCATGGTTGAGACACACTGATTTACACTATGGGTGGGAAGGCAACACTTAGCATGTTATGGGAAAATAAAGGGATGCAGTGAGGCAAGTTCATGACACCGCCCAGAGTTGCTGATATTGTCCGGCTTGGGATCTGCCATATAAAACTTATAAATAAATAAATTGATACCAAGTGAGCAGACCTGGGTCATATATATGTGAACCGGGTAAAGATTTTTTTTCCTATGGGGTAAGATGATGTTTGGGGAGTAAAAAACGTGAGAAGCACGTTTTTAGGGTTGTACTTCAGTTTTGATGCGCTTCCTCAGCCCCATGGCAAAGCATTCCAACAATATAACTGTGATTATTTTACAAGTAATTACACCCAAAGGCACGCCCTTCCACTTTTCATGGAAAGAACTCTGCCCTTAACTCTCCCACTTTGCAACTCACAAGAGGAAGCCTGTATTTACTGAGATTACAAACATCTGCAGGAAAATAGTAGGGCCTTTCCCCTGCCCCCAGGGACAGACGGTAGCGAGTGGGAAAAGCCGCTTTGCAAGTGTGCTCCATGTTTGATCCTCAGCATTTTCAGGTAATGGACAGTTAATGTCTTTTTCAGCTGCCGTAGATTACCAGAGCACCAAACAAGGTTTCCAGCAAGTTTTTTTTTTCCTGACCTCTGATGACTGCCCGGGATGATGCAGTGGTGTCACCAGGGATAAGTCAATATTTTTGCCCCATTTTTTTGAAATCGTTGGGGTGGGGGTTAAAGTTTAAATTTAAAGTTAAATTTTGCAGTTTGCAGATCCAAGAGACCATGCATCGCACCGCCAAAAATTGACAGCCCAACCTAGTAGATGCTGTGGGCTGCAAACAAGGAGCTAGATAAAAACTATTCTTAGAATCCAGCAGTAAAGGCAATTCTGTGTCGCCTTGATGTGACCTTGTCAGGCTGTTACTTTTGCTTCACAGACATTCTCTCCCGATGGATTTCTATGTGAAAGTTCCAGAAGTTTCAGATTCAAATGGAAGCCATTATCTGAAGAAAGGAAGCAGAATCTAAGCTGGCACTACCCAGGTGTTTTGAACAACCACTTCCACCATCCCCAGCCAAAGGGCAAGGGGTTAAGGGAATTAGGATCAAAAACTTAAGAAGGGCCCAGGTTGAGATAAAATGCGTCAATGGAGGTAAATTAAAACTTCCCTGGCTTCTCTGTGGACTTGTATTCATCTACTTTTCTGAGAGCTGAACTGCGATGAATGTTGTTCTGAAGGCCTTTTCCATTTACACCTAACCAGAGAACAAATATGCTCCAGCAACCTCTTTTTCTGCTGTTTTCCCATGTTATTGCCTTCATCTTCCCCTGGTCCATGAGTGAAACAGGCTTAACTTGTCCTTAGCAATACTGGTGTTAAAGCAATGTTTTCTCCCTTATTCTGACACCCTCCAAGGACAGCCTTAAGGTGTGTAAGATCTGTTAGGTTTTGTCTACCATTAATTAATTATGGTTCACCCTGTGAACTGCCCAGGGTCCCTCCTTGCGGGGGAGATGGGTGGGATATGAACATGTTAATTAATTAATTAATTAATTAACTAACATGTTTATATCCCGCCCATCTCCCCCGCAAGGAGGGACCCTGGGCGGTTCACAGCATAAGTTTAAAATCAATAAAAACATCAATAAAAACATTTGTCTACCATTATCTTGGAGGAAAATCAGAAGTTTACAAAAACTGGGAACAGAACAATTGAGACAAGGAGGGGGGTCCCATTTCATGCCAGTACATTTTTTTTGCTGATTCACGGATGGGTGGGGAGCAGTGGGCAAAGACCCTAAAACACATGATGAGGACAGCCTCCCCAGGGGCATGCCTTCCTGATACGCTGAGGCTACAATTCCAGAATTCCCAGGCAGAAGACCACCCCATGGCCATCCTGGAGGGCGACTGGAAGTTGCCATTCCAATTTATCTGGATGGCATCCGATTGAGGAATTATAATTCTTTCAGGAAAACAGTTAAGGTTAGTGCCTTGCCTTTAAATATTATTAAAATATTTTACCAGCTCAGCCTGGCAGGAGTTCCAGTGCCCTTGAATCGTCGTGAGGTTGTGCTCCGCAATTCCCAGTTGCTCCTGTAGCCTGGCCCTTTGCTGTTCTGTCTCCTGTAAAAGCTGTATCTTCTCTCCTAAGGTCTGGTTAGTGATGGCCAGGGTAGAGTTGAGGTCTTCGTTTTCCTTCTTCTTCATCTCCAGAAGCTGTTCTGTTTCGATCAGGGTCTGATTGCTAGACAGCAGTTGTATCCACATGGCATCCCTTTCCCAGGATTTTCTTTCCATAGTCTGATGGATATTTGCCTTTTCATGGCGCTCCTCCGTGTACAAAATTAGGAAGATAACAAAGCAAAACAGGAAAATGACCGTCGCGATGCCCAGGCAAAAGGCGCATGTCTTTCCTGGCTTTCCTTCTGCAGATAGGAGGAGCGGGATGACTTTTCCACCCATTGCAGCAGAAGATTTCTTGGAAGCAAGCGAAGCAACTGCTCTTGCAATTCCAGTGCCCTGGAGATTTGTTCCAACTCTGGGCTTCGAAAGGACCCTCCTCTTGCAAGTGCTTACCTCATCAGTATTTCCTTTCCAAGAATGTCAGGGTTTTGCAGAAAGGTCAAAAGCGCAAGAGCAGCTGATAGTTTAAGAATCAAAACCTCCCTGGTCATACTTTTGCTGTGTCCAGACCAGCCATTTTTTCTCTGCCCGGCCCGGTCTTCATCTCAACTCGGCTGGAGTGGGACAGGCCCAAGTCATCCTTAGCTGCTACAGTGTTAAAAGAAATGTTCTCCCTGACCCCATCCAAAGGCATCCTGCAGGTGGGCGAGATCTGTTGGGCTTCGTCACGGGGGGGGGGGGTGGGGGACAAAGTCAGGGACTGCAGTGATTGGGAAGAAAAGGAAGAATGGTGGGAGAGGTTTGGCAGCAGAGACAGAGAACTTCATGCCCGTGTTGTTTCCTGCTGACTCAAGGATGGGTGGGGAGCATCGACTCGGTTGCAGGGAAAGGCCCATTGACAAGCAAAAGGTCTCCCTTTGGAGGCCTGATTGGGGTCACCTGCTGGGGATCAAACATTTAAGATGGTGGCCATGAGTACACAATTGAGGCCTTCCTGCCTGTTTTTAGATGTGCCATAAACGCAACACATGTAAAAAGGGGGCAAGGTTTCATTTGTGCGCTCATGGATTCCATCTTAGCTTTTTTGACCCCCTTGGATGGCCTCAGGCCTGAGCCACAGAGCTGCCCAGCTACTTACCAGCTGTTTCTCTTTTTTTGTCTCCTATTGGCCATTTACAGGTAGTCCTTAACTTACTTACCAGCTGTTTCTCTTTTTTTGTCTCCTGTTGGCCATTTACAGGTAGTCCTTAACTTACGACCACAATTGGGACTGGAACCTCCGTTCCTAAGTGAGGCAATCATTAAGTGAGTCATGCCTGATTTTACAACCTTTTTTGCCATGGTTGTTAAGCGAATCACAGTGGTTGTTAAGTGAATCTGGCTTCTCCCATTGACTTCGCTTGTCGGAAGCTGGCTGGGAAGGTCGCAAATGGTGATCACGTGACCCCAGGACGTTGCAACTGTCGTAAATACATGCCAGTTGCCAAGCACCTGAAATTTGATCACGTGACCGCAGGGACACGGCAATAGTCATAAGTGTGAGGACCAGTCGTAAGTCACTTTTATCTGCACCATTGTAACTTCAAACGGTCGCTAAATGAATGGTCGTAAATCGAGGACTATCTGTACACAGGCAGTGAATATTCAGTTTGCATTTTAATTTGAATTTATCCAGTTTGGACTTCCCACATCTCAGTGTGAACCAGAGCACAGTTAACCTGTTATCCAGACTTTTCTGTTTTTGAGATGGACTATACATGTAGTCCCAGGTTCCATGGGTCCAAACCATATGGGAGTCACAATGCAAGCCCCATCCCTTACACCAGTGTTTCTCAGCCTCAGCAACTTTAAGATGTGTGGACCTCAACTCCCAGAATTCCCCAGCCAGCACACATACATGCAACGTCACAATTGTCAGCCCAACTAGGTAGACCGGACCAGGAAATCAACTCCACAGAAGGCTGAAACTACTTTTAGTTGGCTAGAATAACCAAATCTTGCAAATCTGATTGTGTTGTACTTCCTCCTTATAGTTCAGTGAATTAGGGAAGTGTCTGCCTGAGCCGCTTCAGAATGTGATTTTCTTCTGGATTTAAAAAATGCTTCAGCCCCTTTTGCCTGGGTAACGGTTCCTGGGTGTCTCTGTCAAGGTCGTCTTCCTTACTGCCTGTGCTGGTGCCACTGATCTCTGCAGGGGACCTTTCTGGCTGATCTGGCCCAGGCATCTGAGGGATCTCCTAGTTTTCAAAGGGCAGTTAAGGAGCTTGTCAAGTTTCTGGCCAGCAGTTCTGTTGAGGGCCTAGTCAACCTCTAGAATACAGGCAGTTGTCCCTTAACGATGCTAATTGGGACTGGAAACTTCATTGTTAAGCGATGCAGCCGTAAGTTGAAAAACCACATGACCATGCCACTTAGCAACGGCAATTCCGTAGTTCCCAGTTGCCACCGTTAAGCAAGGACCTCATGTGGCTGCAACTTGTAACTTCCTGCCAGCTTCCCCATCGACTTTGCTTGTCAGAGGCCAGCAGGGAAGGTCACAATTTGCAATCACGTGACCGCAGCACATTGCGATGGCCATAAATATGAGGACTGGTCATAACTACCACTCGTTCAGCACCATCTTAAGTTTGAGTGGTCACTGAACGAGTGGTCGTTAAACAAGGACTACCTGTACAGAGATGATGGTGGCTCGTGACAGGATTGTGCCTGAATGGGCTCTCCCTGCAGACCAGCCTGGGAGTGTTCCTTGGTATACTGAAGCGTTCTGGGAGATCAGGCAGCCAAAGAGACCCCCGGAACAGTCCTCCTCCTCGCCTGACCCGCGGAACTGCTTGCCCCTTTGCTGGGGGGAGGTGGAACAAAGGGAGCCACAGACTGTGAGGAAAACTGCATCCCCACTCCCCATTCTGGCGTGTCCCCAAGGGCCCCCTCCAGGGAGGAAGAGGGCTCACCCATTGACCGCCGGCGCCCCCCAGCCAGCCCTACCTCGCCAGCAGGCATCCAAGTTGCTCCCTCGTCCTTTCCTACCTAAGGTGGGCCAGAGGAGCAGTTCGTTGTCCACTGTGATGAGCTTGCAAGGCATCTGGAGGACAAGATCACACATGATCACGGGGAGGCCGACTATGCAAACCCTATTGAGATGACAGAAGTACCACCTTGTGGCACTTGAGCCTGTGGATTCTGAGGAACAGGACCGAATCCTCTGTGATGTCATTTCTGCTACTAGTGGAACTGTCAGGATAGTGAATCCAGCCATTTCAGGATTGGATGTGTAGTAATTAGAGTGGCTAGCCTGCTTGCATTAGAAGCGAGGAATGTAGCTAGTAGATTAGGAGACGGGACTGCTTATGCTTCAAGGCCAAACTAACACACGTTATCAGTAACCGTTAGAAGACATGCACACCTAACTGTATTTTATGGGGAAGGTACTAGAAGGGAGGGAGGAGCAAAGTAGCTTTCGTACGAATGGTTTGGCGGGCTTTTCTTCAGTCTGATCTTTGAACTGAACTGGTCACTGTATTAATAAACGTTTCCTTTCATATCCTTAATGGCTTGTGACTGAGAATTCTTGAATTAATATCCAGGGCCCTAATCGTCACAGGAACAGTGTGATGTCATTTCTGCTACTACCCCTGTCCCATCTGATTGGTGAACACTACCAGGGAGGTGATGCGAGGTTGGGTCTGGGCATCAATGCATCTTTGGGAGAGCTGCCTCAGAGGAAGGGATGATGCTCCTCTTCCCAAGAAGCTGTCACTTGATCTGGTGAGTTTGGACAACTGTTGGCCTGCGCCCGAGTTTTTGAGATGACATGGAACATGGATTAAAGTTGGTTATCTGGAACCTGTTCAGTTGGGTTTCAGGCCTGGGTATGGGATTAAGACGACATTGATTGCTGTTGTGGGTGACCTGGGGATTTGGAAGCCAATGGATTCTGGAAGTAGTCCATTTATGGTTTTGGATGGGGTTGTATTCCCCAATGTGGACTGGTCTGCAGTGGGTCCTATTGACTCCCAGCTCCAACTTGAAGAACAGGTGGAGTCCGTGACCAAGATGGCCTTTGCACAACCCCATTGTGTGCACTGGTTGCAGATGTTTCTGAAACAGAAGGCTCTTTCGATGCTCATGCATGCCCTTGTCATCTCATGCTTGGATTATTGCAACTCGTTCTACATGGGGCTGTTCTTGAAGACTGAAAGCTGATCCAGAGTACAAAAGCATAGGTAGACTCACCTATGAGTCTCACGGTTTTGACTCACTTAGCCATCTCTGCTTTGGGAGTTGTACTGCTTACCATTAGGCTCCTGGGTGCAATTCAAGGTGGTGAGCTCTACTTTTAAAGCCCATTATGGCTTAGGATCTGGAGAGCTCCAGGACTGTCTGTTCCTTGTGGAATTTGCCCATCCAGTGAGATTCAGGAAGGCAGGCTTGCTACAAGTCCCTACTCCAAGGAATTGTCAACACCAGGGATTCGGAGGTTGAACTTCCTTGGTGGTGGCACCCTTCCTCTGGAACACTCACCTCCAGGAAGGATAGCTTTGTCCCTGTTAGTATTTTGGGAGGCAGTGAAGGCCTGGTGCTTCTGGAAGGCCTGCAGAGGGGGCCTGGTAGCTGTTCCTGAGGTAGCTGGTGCCATGTGATGGGATGAGAGGGTCGGTGTGGAGTTTTGTTGCATTTTGTATATTTTAACCCTAATACCAAATGGAGCAATTGTAAACCGTTAGCTTGACTGGAGTTATCTTGACTGGAGGGGCATAGAAGCCTGAGTGATTAATTAATTAATTAAGCACACAACAGGAGAACCATGCATAAATCCCATTGGAATAGGAAAACTGCTTGCCAAAAAAACATGCATGCCATTAATTATAATAATTCTAATTTAGAAATACAGCAATGGAAATTGGAAGAAATCGCTTTCACCAAACAAAGGCAGGCTTTGCATAACATCATCCTTAACCATAAGAGAATAACTGTGTTTACAGAATAGTCTGTGTCCAAGCAAATTAAACCGTGTTCATGAAGCTTAGCTTATACCAGACGATGGCTGGATGCCCAATCCAATTTTAGACTAGCCTATTTTGTAATCCAGGGAGGCACAAATGATACAACTCTAGAATTCAAGGTTGCCAAATATTTGTGAAGGGTAAAACAGAGATTTATTGTGGATAGTTCCTAGAGGACAAGCATCTGCACTCAAAGTGGGGGCAGAGTTATATAGATAACTGTGTCTTGCGTTTTTATTTCACATGTTGTGGTTTACTTGAAAGATTAGCACAAATAATAATAATAATAATAATAATAATAATAATAATAATAATACATTTAAAGTACAGCTTTAAAAGATTTAGGAATTTTTTTAAAAAATACGTAAATATATCTCTGTTGAGAAACAGACCCAGTTCTTGACAAAGACATTAATTTTTCAGATGGGTAAGGAAGAGTGAGGGGGCATGGTGGCTCAGCGGGTAAGACGCCAGGCTTGTCGATCGGAAGATCGCAAGTTTGGAGGTTCGAATCCCTAGCCCCGTGTGACAGAGTGAGCTCCCGCACTAGCCCCAGCTCTTGCCAACCTAGCAATTTGAAAGCATGCAAATGCAAGTAGATAAATAGGTACCACTTCCGTGGGATGGTAACAGCGTTCCGTGTGCATCATGCCGGCCACATGACCATGGAAGCGTCTTTGGACAGCGCTGACTCTTCGGCTAACAAACGATGAGCACCGGCCCCTAGAGTCGGACACAACTGCACAAATGTGCGGGGGGAACCTTTACCTTTAAGGAAGAGTGAGTGGTAAGTGTTTTCTTTCCCACAAGCATTACTTTGTTCTCAAGCTACAGCAATGTCCATAATTTATCCCAGGATTTCTTTATGGCAATGCTAGCTCTCTGGCCTGCAACATTTGACGCAGCAGAGGAAAAGGAGAAGAATCCCAAACCCCCATCCAAGGATGGATCCATCGTCCAAGATATCTTGAATGGAACACTTCTTCTGCTGGTAACTCATTTGATTGTGTAGCTCTGTGACTCTGCTCCAGCATCGATCTCTGGAAGAGAAAGAAAGGGTTGAAAGAAAGAAAGCAGGGCACTGATTGCGTGGTTGCAGTCACCATCTTGACTTTTTTGATCCAACCCCTTAGACGCCCCTGAAAGGGTAGGTTAGACAGTTGTCTACGATAAGAGGACTCTGGACAAGGAGATTTCCCTCCACACCCATATCACAGATGTTCCTGGACACTCTGTCCTGGTTTCCATCTCCTACACCTCTGTTTTATTTTATGTTATTTATTAAGCTTTCGATAATAGCACAGGAAACAATGGAAGAATGAAAACTTCCATAAGATATTATCTCAGTGTCATGTGGCTGCTTAAATTAAAGCCAGCTATAAAAATTGCAGAAGAGGAATGTCTTAATTTTGGGGTCTCCAACAGGGTGCCCAGACTAGTCCTGGAGTGCCCTGTGGGCTCCTGTGGAGATAACTTTGGAGAAACTGTGTGGTGACAGTTAAAGAAACATGTTTTTAAGCCTGGGAAATGAAGAAAACATCAGGAAGAAACTCAAACGGTCTCTCTTAACTCCTTAGAACAGAGCTTTCCAAACTGTGTGTTGTGACACGTTAGTGTGTCAGCTGCAGTGTGTTGGTGTGTCCTGCGAACGTAATGAGAAACCTCTGAGTCGGATGCTCAGAGCCTCAAGCGCCTCGCTGCTGCTGCCTCCGAGCCCTGCCAGGATTCCGCGCAGGTCCTAGTGCCTGCCTTGTGCCTTGCTGCCTCCAAACCTGCTGTGATTCCGCGCAGGTCCTAGTGCCTGCCTTGTGCCCTGCTGTAAGAGGGGAGCTCTGTCCAAGCCTTGCCCTGCTGTAAAGGGGAACTCTGTTTTCATGAGATACGTTGTGTCCCCATACATTTTGCTATTACAATTTATGTATGTGTCCGTATCTCTTATAAGTTAGTTAGTTTAACCTCCGGTTTGCTAGTAAAACTCAATTACTGTGTTGCGAAATAATGCATGTCTAAAAAGTGTGTCACCAACATGAAAAGTTTGGAAAGTTCTGCCTTAGAATATAAGAGGGAGGGAAGGGAAAACAGTCAGGCTTTCAAGATTCTGTCATTGTAGGTCAATAAAGTAGCATCCCAGCATTCTTGTGGAATCTTTTTCCTGACTTGGTCTACCTCGAAGGGCTGATAGCTCTTGATTTTGTTTGTTTCTTTTCAGTTTGTCAGTAGCGCAGCCATTCTGTAAATGGGTGGGCCCTTGCCCTGTTCCCAATCAATGACGTTTGCAGGAGGGGATCAGAAAAGATGAGGCTTCAGCGGTGAGTGTCTGAGTCCCCTGCAGACATCCCTATTTGCAGTGGTCTTAACCAGTGTTTAGATGTGTCTTACCAACTTTAAGATGTCTAGACTGCAACTCCCAGAATTCATGCTGGCTGGGGAATTCTGGGAGTTGAAGTCCACACATCTTAAAAGTTGCCATGTTTGAAAAACACTGGTCTAAACTGAGCAGCAGCACCATAATTTGGAGTAAAAGTGATCTTGCAAGAGGGTGATCAAATTAAGGGCACTTTCCCACAATCACTATTACCTCCCCACCCCCCAAATCTCCCCAAACCCTCAGGTGGTCCAGTGGCCCTTCTCTGTCCTTGCCACTGTTGTTGCAAGAATGGCCGACTTCTGCTCCTCCGCTCCCCACCAGCCAATTAATAAAGGGGTACAGAACATGTGCTTTGGCCAAGACTATCCCTCCAACCTACAGTCGCATCGCCATATTAGGTGTTTTTAGCATGGCAAAGAGCCAATGCCACTCTGGCTGTCTACAAAAAGACTCACCGTCTGGTATAAGCATCGAACGGTTCTCTGCCAAGAGATTTGGAGATGGGCATTGCAAGAGAACCTCTGCCAGTGGAATGTTGCCCACTGTTCAAGCCATGTGGAAGTTGTGTGAACAGGAGCATGGGCTTGGATGTCAGCATCATATGAATGTACAGTGTTGGGGCCTTCCATCCATTAACTCTCTTTCTCATGCAACAAATGCAGCTGCATTAGTGGGATTATATTCTTATCTATGAAATTTGCTCCAGCAAGATAGGGTGGCAATCATTTTGTTAAATCTGTTTTCCTCTACTTGGCCCTCCATGTCCCAGAATTGCCCACAGGGTTGAAGGCTTGGAATTTTGGGAGATGCCATCTTGTTATCTTAGGAACCCTGGGTTCATAGCCTGGTGTGCCCACGCCCAATCAGAACACACAAGACGTAGTTTAGCAAAGCAAGCGCACACGCTTGTCTCCAGCAGCATAATTTATACTTTAGCACACAGGGAACTGGTAAAACCTCATTGGTACACATCATTAGCCCTGCCCACTCTAGGGGCGTGGTGGCTCAGCGGGTAAGACGCCAGGCTTGTCGATCGGAAGATCGCAAGTTCGGAGGTTCGAATCCCTAGCCCTGCGTGTGGAGTGAGCTCCCGCACTAGCCCCAGCTCTTGCCAACCTAGCAATTCGAAAGCATGCAAATGCAAGTAGATGAATAGGTACCACTTCAGTGGGTAGGTAACAGCGTTCCACACGCGTCATGCGGCCACATGACCATGGAAGCGTCTTCGGACAACGCTGGCTCTTTGGCTAACAAACGGAGATGAACACTGGCCCCTAGAGTCGGACAGGACTGCACAAATGTGCGGGGGGGAACCTTTACCTTTACCTTACTCTAGGAGGGCCCAGGAAATCCCTTATTTGGCTTTCTGGGAACGAGTCACGGTGGGAGTGTTTCTTATTAGCAATACAAAGTAATGGAACAAAACAAGTGGTATTTCTTATTATAGTGCAAAATAGGACAGGTAAGGTTTTCCCTCAGTCTGCAAAGTAAATCAGCAAAAGAAGGTAAAAAGGTAAAGGTTCCCCCCGCACATTTGTGCAGTCCTGTCCGACTCAGCAAAAGAAGGCAAGACTGGTAATGTCCGTCCTTTGCAAAACAATCAAGTCTGTGGTAAACAGGAGGCGAATGATCACTTGCACCCTGTCAAAGTGGGGTCGCTCATTCAGATGCGGATGTTCGGGGCAATATAACAATTGTTTCCTCCCAGTGAACAAGGCAAGGGTAGTGCTGGCCATCAGCAAAATGATCAGACCTTTGTGAAGTCTTTGTAGGCGTCAGGAAGCAATAGTCTGGGCACTTGTAAATGTCCTGATCCTAATCTACCAGCTCAGCTGGGTTTATGACTTCTCTTGCCTTTCCCCAAAGGATGGGGAGGTTATACAAAGTATTAAGGTGGATACAAATTATTAAAAATGTACAAAATACAAATACAAAATGGCGGAACAATCTGCAGGCTGTTTCTGGATGCTGGATACGAAAGACCTATGATTCCCACCAACAAGCGAAATTCTGTTTCTTACAAGCTCTTACCTTTCATTTCTGATATTGTTTTGCTCTTTCTCTTTTTGTTGTATCTTCAGCTGAAGCTGTGTTATTTCATCTAAAAAAAGGAGAAGTCAAGCCCCATGTTATCGAGATGGTATTTCACTGCCTCTTATCCATACCCTCAGGGCGCAGGGTCACAAAATCCATTGTTGCTGAACTACTGTTCCCAGCATTCCACCTATTAGCCATGCTGGCTCCTGGGAGTTGTAGTTCAGCAACATTGGGACCATTACAGATTGCTTCACCCAGCTTAAGCCCAGGCATGTTGGCACTACGGGTCTTTTCCCTCTCGCATCTCATCATGGTACAAACCCTCTAGCTCAGTGTTTCTCAACCTTGGCAACTTAAAGATGTGTGGACTTCAACTCCCAGAATTCATGCTGGCTGGGGAATTCTGGGACTTGAAGTCCACACATCTTAAAGTTGCCAAGGTTGAGAAACACTGCTCTAGCTACATCATTCCTTTGCTATGTCATTCATGTTGCCTTTACCTGATCCCCAGCCCATGCCAGAAGACAGCTTTTCAAAATGGCTGAGTTTTGAAAGAACGCTAGGGCGTGCTAAGCAATGCTAAAGAGCACTAAAGGAAGTGGACATGGGCTTCGTGCGCTTTTAAAACTGCACGTCGGCAAGTTCGGCTATTTAGCAGGTTTGCAGAGGTTAGGACTTTTGAAGGAGTTGCTAAACCCATCCTCTCCTGAGAACCCAATAAAGCAGGAACGCATGGATCTAGCCACCGGTCCAAAATTCGCCACTTTAGGGCTTCTAGAGATAAGTAAGTAGTCACGTATTCTTTGCTTTAATGCCAGCTGTGTAGCAGCAGAGCATGCATTGAGCCTCATGTCAAAACTTGCCCACTCTTTAGAGAGCAGGCACGTTTTGACATGAAGCTCAAGGCAGACCGTGCTGCTCTTCAGCAGACCTACAGCAGGTCTACGGCCAAGTCGACCTGCACTCTCTTGCTTTGCTGTGGGCACTAAAGCAGGAGAAGTGAATTCAGCCACTTGCCAAAACTCACCAGCATCCTGTGGCCATCCTGCATCGCAGCTTTGACCTGCGGATGGTCTCCCATTGGCTGGTGACATTCAGAAGGAGGGGACAGCAACAAAGCCGGAGACCTTAACTATTAATCATAGTAATGCTGTGCAGTTCTCTGCCAATTCAAGGATGAGTGGAAAGGAGTTTAACCTAGCCGTGGCGAAAGTCCTGTATTTCCTTCACACTCTTCTTAACCCTATCACGACAAATAGATTGTGAATGAGCAGCCCCTGCTATGTCAGTTGTAATGTCCACCAAAGTTTAAAATTTCCCAGTTGGCAAAAAAGTTCAAGGGTCTCTAACCCAACTACAGGTAGTCCTCACTTAATGACCATTTGTTTAGTGACGGTTTGGACTTACGATGGTTCTGAAAAAACTGACTTGCGACCGGTCCTCAAGACCGTCGCAGTCTCACATGGTCATGTGATCACCATTTTCGACCTTCCCAGCCAGCTTCTGGCAAGCAAAATCAATGGGGAACTGCGTGATTGGCTTAACAACCATGTGGGTCGCTTAATGACCATGGTGATTCACTTAACAACTGCCACAAAAAGGTAATAAAATCAGGTCGAATTCGCTTAATGACCGCTACGCTTAGCAACTGAAATTCCGATCCCAGTTGTGGTCGTTAAGCGAGGATACCTGTAAAGGGTAGAGCCAGGTTACAAATTTATTTAATTTCTAAATAATTCCTATAATAATGCTTAGTGTGAAAAACAAAATGGATGGAGATAAGTTTTCTAATAGCAGAAGTTGAGGTCATTCAGTTGAATTGGGGGGCAGGTCATTCAGGTTAGGAAACAACGGAAGTCTTTTTTCACATAATATTGCATTGACTGCTAGAATGCACTGCCCTGAGATATGCTGGTGGTCACTGGCTTGAGTAGTTTACTAGTGATTTAGGCAGATTGATGGGAAAGACGAAAAGTGACATAGCAATGACTCTTAGGGCAGTCATGCCGCTGAGCTGAAGTGTCCTCCACCCATCCTAGTGTTGGCAGAAAATTATGCCAGCATGAAACCGGCTGCCCCCATGGCCAATCCCTCTCCTGTCTTGATTGCCATTCAACCAACTTACTTCCAATAACTTACTTATTTATCAATGGGTGACAGAGGAAGGAAGGAGAACACGAACAGCAGAAAGGTGGATGGATTCAATTACAGCGCCGATGAGTGCACTACTGGAAGACCTGAAGGACCAGGTTGGGGGCAGATCACCCTGGAGAAGGTCTATTTCAGTGTTTTTCAAACTTGGCAACTTGAAGACGTGTGGACTTCAACTTCCAGAATTCCCCAGCCAGCTGGCTGGCTGGAGAATTCTGGGAGTTGAAGTCCACACGTCTTCAAGTTGCCAAGTTTGAAAAACACTGGTCTATCTATATTAGCAAGCATATAGTCAAGTTGAGACCAAGTTGATGGCACATAATCAATCAATCAATCAATCAATCAATCAATCAATCAATCAATCAATCAGTGGGTGATAGAGTCTAACAGATCTTTGAGATCCAAAGTCTGCCCTTGGATGGACAATGTAAGGCTGTCTCATTCATGGGCTATAGGGACCGCAGTGGCTCAGTGGTTAAGACGCTGAGTCAGAAGCCATTAAGGCTGACAGCTCAGCAGTTCGAAACCCGAGAGCGTGAGCTGCGTGCCGGAGTGAGCTACTGGCAATCAGTAAAAAATCAGTCCCAGCTCCTGCCAACCTAGCAGTTCAAAAGCATGCAAAATGCAAGTAGATAAATTAGGTACCAATCCGGTGGGAAAAATCAGAGACATGAAAAGCGCCTCCTTGGGCATCCCCCGGGCAACGGTGATGTCACCGGCAAATCCTTTCACTACAGAAACGCTTTGGTGCTTCTGGCACGAAAAAAAAAATCATGGGCTGAGGATGAGATAGTCCACGTCATGAGGATACAGCAGAGCAACGATGTTGCCAAGCCATATTTATGCTCTGTTAGGAGCAAGCGGGGAAGGTCCTTAGCCATGACACCTAAGAATAGGTTTCCACGTCCAGATGCAATGCCTCCCAATACTAGATACTCAGGGAGCAAACCTATGGGACGTGTGGTTATCTCACTGAGGTACCTGGTTGGTCCTTATGGGAAGTAGGATGCTGATCTTGTCATTCTTTCCTAGCCTGACAACTTCCAGATGCTCCACATCTGCAGTTGGGGGAATTCCCTGCCACTGTGGTCCTGGTAGATCAGAGAAGGTAGGTTTAACTGGCTTGGCTTGATTCAGCAACCAGGACCTGTTACATTTCCTGTGGTTGGACTCTGCTGGGCCCTGCAACTCATAACTGGTAACCTTGACATTAGGAATGGTCAGCCATGTGGTTGTCACTTACCATGAGACTTTTGTATTTCTTTAGTTTCACTATCTGGGGACTTGAGTTTTTCCTTCAACGTGTTCTAGTGGGAGAGAGAAAACCAACACAAAATGGAATGGTCACATGATTCCGCCAGACAAAAATGAGTATTTTGCTCATCACTAGCAAAGAACGTGAATAAATAAATAAACGTGGATAGGGAAGACCATCACTCAGAGTGGCTGGATGTGTTCCCCACTGTGCAAACTGCCCTGAGTAGGGATTGGACTAGATGACCTCAATTCATAGCATATATATTCCATTTTTGTTTTGTTTTTTACCAGCTGGTTCTGGCAGGAATCCAGACGTGTCATGGACCGATATTTTAGGTCCTTTTTGATCCAGAGGGAGATTTAGCCGACCCTAGACTGTAGGAACACCAATGAGACAAATAGGACACCAGATCTGGGTTTATGCACTATTCATGTAACATTTATTGGATAACACAGGAAGAACAAATAACTCGTATCAAGAGAGATCTCTCACACGCACACACACACACTTCCCATACTCACCAGCACGGTCCCTTCGCAGAACGGTTGATCAGTTCGTCCTCGAAAGGTTGGATGACCTTCGTTGCCGCGGATTGAAGAGTCATAAGGATGGAGTCTCAGAACCCTTGCTTTTATAGTTTTTCGTATTTCGCCTCTCCTGAGGAACGGCACGTTTTGCCAGATACCTTAGTTTCAGAACAGTCCGGTATCTTATCTCGTGCAAGGTCTGTTTTTCCTCTGACATCCTGTCTGGTTTATGTTCTCGGGGCTCAGGGAACGGCACGTTTATGCACATTCCGCTCAGTTGGCAGATTCCTTCCTGGCCAACTCCCTGGCACGCACCTCAGCATTTCTGTATTTCTCGCTTCACCGTCCAAGATCCATCCCTCATCAATGCATTGCGCTCAGAGCCATCTTCTTTGGTTCAGGACCGTGTTTCAGCTGGAACCCATTCGTTCCTCACAGACGCTCTTGGGTCTCTTTGTAGTTCTGGCTAGTGGCCTCCAGCTGCGTTTGCAGACCTCTGATGTCTTTATTTGCTTTTTCCAAAAGGGTTTTGGTTTCTGCAAGGGTCCAGTTGGAAATGGCCAGCTGTTCCTGCAGCCCATGATGATCCTTCTTTGCCTTCTCCAAAAGCTGCCTGGTCTTTTCAAGGTTCTGGTTGGTGGCATTTTCCATACTGTCCTTGGCCTTTTCCACCATGGCCAGTTGTGTCTTCAGGGATGCAATCTTGGCCTGCAAGTGGGAGATTTTGGGAGGTCTGTTTGGCTTTCCATGGGCAAGGTTTCACAAGGTGTCAGTCAAGAACACCAAAGTCATGCAAGACATCAGAGGAGAACATCTGGGATTCAGGCATCCATTCATGAAACCAGAGTATGAATGGAGCAGGGGGTTGCAATGGATGACCTCCAAGGATTCCTCCAATTCTATCATTGTATGAAAACTTAAAAAAAAACATTGGTGGTGTCCCCATGGGATTACACAATGGAACCCATTTGTCCAATAAAATTGCTAGCTGTGACGTAAATAGAACTTTGCTGGACAAATATCCATCCCTGGGCAGTGCCTGGGGGTTCTTCTGGCCGTCTGCTGGTGAAGGTGGTCCTCTTGGATTACCTCTTAGGAATTCTGTAACAGAGATCTTTGATTCTTGCCTGTCATTTAAATTTCCCACTCTAAATGTATCGCCCCTTGTCAGCCTCGGGTCATGCACTTTGGAGATACAAGAATTACAGCGGAATTGTGAAGATGGGAGACACCTTTCTCAAAAATAGACATGCAGCAATGTGCTCGAGTAAGTTAGCACATGGGGCAGGATCACTGAAAGGGATAGATAAGGAAAAATGGAGAGGAAGAAGAAAGCTGTGGGGGTCTGGATGGGGAACAACAGGCTTCAGCTGAACCCTGGCAAGACGGAGTGGCTGTGGATTGATGGCGCCTCGGGATCCAAGGAGTTGTCATCTTTAGATCTGGACGGGGTGGCACTACCCCATTCAGACTCAGTGCGGAATCTGGGGGTCCTTCTGGACTCACGACTCCTGCTTGAAGAGCAGGTGGCAGTCGTGGCCAGAAGGGCTTTTGTGCAACTTCGAGTTGTACGCCAGCTTCGCCCTTTCCTGGACCGAGATGCCCTCCGTACAGTCACTCATGCCCTGGTCATCTCCCATATAGACTATTGCAATGCACTCTACATGGGGCTACCCTTGAAGAATATCCGGAAGCTTCAGCTGGTCCAGAATGCAGCTGCGCGCAGTTATGTGTGCCCCAAGATCGGCACACGTGACACCTCTGCTGCGTGAACTGCACTGGTTACCAGTTTGCTTCCGGGTCCAATTCAAGGTGTTGGTTGTTACCTTTAAAGCCCTACATGGCATGGGACCAGGTTACCTTAGAGACCGCCTCATCCCCAGAGTATCGACCCGCCCCACCCGGTCATGCAGAGAGGGCATGCTACGGATCCCATCAGTAAAAGAATTTCATCTAGCGGGATCCAGGAGGCGTGCCTTCTCTGCCGTAGCACCCGCCCTTTGGAACATCTTGCCCCTTGAGGTGAGGCTAGCCCCCACACTCCTGACCTTCAGGAAACAACTGAAAACCTGGCTCTGCCACCTCGCCTGGGACGGGATGAGTAATAGCTCTTCCTGGAGATGGCTCGCACCATAAAGTTCAGTTCGGTTTGTAAACATCAGATACAGCCTCTTGGATTTTATATTTTTATATTTTTATATTTTTAATTGATTGTATAAAGTATTTTATATGTTTTTAATCGCTGACTTTATTGTAAACCGCCCAGAGTCCCCTTGTGGGGGGAGATGGGCGGTGATATAAGTTAGAAATAATAAATAATAAATAAATAAAGCGTGTGTGTAAGATACATAAGTGTGGGTGTGCATG
This sequence comes from Charina bottae, assembly GCA_023362775.1. NCBI lineage: Eukaryota > Metazoa > Chordata > Lepidosauria > Squamata > Charinaidae > Charina > Charina bottae. The sequence goes on along the minus strand of JALMGJ010000017.1, from coordinate 1,149,962 downwards.
TACACACTCACACACACACACAGGTTGTACCAGAAGTCAGGCCCCATACAAACCTTATTACATAAATTACATTCAGTGTTCTAATTGGGTGCTATTGTCTCCCAAATGCTTCCTTACTCGTTTGAGGCATGACCTTTGAACATTGCTAAAAACAGTAACATTTTCTCTGAAAGAAACGTTAATTAATAAAACGTATTGTGATTGGCCTATAGTGTTGGCCGTAAATCACAGTCTGTTCGTTCGCCCGGCGCAATAAGCCAATCACCACGCAGAGCGGGAGAATCAAGAGACGTTTATTCAAGGTACCAGGAATAAGCGGACTTCCCTCCTCTCTTGGAAGAGAAGTGCTTCATCAAACAACAGTCAGCACTTTTATACTTTTTTGGACAACATGACATCATCTGACATGGCATACATCCTCCACCTGTTAGGCATGAACTCTTAACCTTAGCCATAGGCAATCCTTATTTGATTAAGATATGCATCCCCTATCTGATACAGCATGACCTTCTTACCCCTGTGATTTAATGCAAACTTCCCGTCCATCTGGCAGGTGTCTTTCCATTCAGCAAACCCCTTAATTCACTTTTCTGATGTATATCATTGCCTATTATCCTCTTTGTCTATTTTACCCTACTTTTAATTGGCATCCTTAATTCACTCTTATCTATCTCACCCTATGCTAACCTATCTTGATCTAATTTATCCTAGCTTCATCTACCTTAGTCTACTTTCCTTAATGAACATCCTCATTTATTCTGCCTTCCAGCCTAGTATAGAGTACGTAATCATTTTCCAACCAAATGTGCCCTCTTGACCTCTTCACATAAAAGAACTCAGTTGTTTTCCGCACATACATTGATACAAGGAATCCTCTTGTTTTCTACACATAGATTTATAGTCAGATAATTCAAATCCTTTACTCACATTTTCAGTTTCTTGCCCCTCAATAGGGCCTGACTTTTGGTATACCCTGTATGTACATATCTATATCTGATACACACTCACAGCCACATAGACCCATGTGTGTGTTATGTGTGTGTGTGTATATATATATAAACACATGCACATGGACATATATGTTGTAAGAAAACATACATGTGTAAAACATGTGTGTGTGTGTGTGTGTGTGTGTGTAGTGGTGCTGGTGCTGGCCTAGGAGTAGTCTAGTCCTCTCATAGGCATAGAAACCAGCTGGGTGGCTGTGGATCAGGCCCTCCCGCTCAGCCCAAGGGCCAAGGGGGCCCAGTGGGGAAGCTGGACCAGGAGCAGGGAGGCCCGTGTTCTAGTCCCCCCTCAGCCATGGAAGTTTACTGGGCGACTTTAAACCAATCTGTCTACCCACCCACACTGAACCAGCATGGTAGATTGCCTCCATAATCTTCAATGAAACCTCTAGTGGATTGATTCAAGCCAATAACAACAATACTTTATTTAATTGGATTGTTTTTGTTTGTTCTTTGTACTGTGTTATTCCTTGAAAATAATAATAATAATAATAATAATAATAATAATAATAATGAAAATCACAAAATATAAAGACTTGCAAACAGAAGTAGAACGACTGTGGCAAAAGAAAGCAAAGATAGTCTCAATAGTAATAGGCACCTCGGGTGCAATTCCAAAACATCTGGAGCACCATTTGAACACCATCGTCATTGACAAAATCACCATCAGTCAATTGCAAAAGGCAGCTTTACTTGGAACAGCTTACATCCTGCGACGATACCTTTAAGATGTATCTTAACATCTGCCTAACCCAGGTCCTTGGGAAGGACTTGATAGGTGGACAAAAATGCCAAATCCAGTCTAAACATCTGGCTGACTGTGCGACCAACCATAATAATACCTGGTGCCATACCAAAAGTTCTGGAAAAGCACCTGGGCACAATAGGAAGGGACAGAATTTCAAGTTGTCAATTTTTTGTTGCATTACTTGGAACAGTGCATATATTACAATAATATATTTAACTTTCCTATATCTTTGGGAAGGATCTGATAAAACAAAAGCGGTGTTTCTCAACCTTGGCAACTTTAAGATGTGTGGACTTCAACTCCCAGAATTCCCCAGCCAGCATGCTGGCTAGGGAATTCTGGGAGTTGAAGTCCACACATCTTAAAGTTACCAAGGTTGAGAAACACTGGTCAAAAGTATCAAATCCAGTCATAAATTTCTGGCAGACTGTGTGTAAGTAATAACAAGAACAATATATATGTGTGTATATGTAAAAATGTGAATAGATGGATGGATAGAGCTTTGTAGAGTGATCCCAAAGAAAGAAAAGTGGAGGGGAGTGCCATTTATGCACGCCAGCTTTTTCTGACAGCCAAAAAAAAAGAGTCCCTCCTGTGGAGGGAGATGGGCAGTTATTAAAAAATTGATAAATAAATAAAATAAAATAAATAAATTTGTCAACAGCATTCACATCCCTTTCTGGCACTTCCAGTTTGGTTCACAGGCTGCAATAATTTGGGGATTTCTGGTCTAACCTGCATTCTCCAAGCTGGCACCTTGCTAATGTGTTGGGATGGGAATGCTCAGAATTCCTACCCAGCAAGGGAATTCTGGAGTAGCAGTCCCAGAACATCAAGAAGGTGCCAGGGCGGGGGAAGGAGGAGGGCAGCCCAGGGCACACCGACATGTGCTCCAACAAGAACCTGCCAGGTGGTTCTGGAAGAGAACATGAAAGCCGTGGCACCACCTTGGCAGGAAGAGCACGTCTGCCTATTTAGCTATCAGAAGAAAGTTAACAGAGCCCAGCTAGATGGAGCAAACTAAGTCATTCTGCTGGGTCCAAAAAGCACATCACGTTTGTTCATTCTAATTTTACTTTACAATGAATATCTTTTTTTTTTCTATTTACCAGGTGGTTCTGCCAGGAATCTCGCTGCTCCTGAGTCTTTCGGAGGTCCTCCTTGGCTGTCTCCAGTTGGCTCTGCAAGCTTTGGACTTCCTCCTTTGCCTTTTCCAGAAGGTGTCTGATTTCTACGAGAGACTGGTTGGAAACTGACAGTTGCTTGCTCAGGCCATCCGCTTCTTCTTTCGACTTTTCCAAAAGTTGCAAAGTCTTTTCCAGAGTCTGGTCCGTGACCTTCTTGACCCTCTGCTTCTCCTTTTCCATCGTAGCCAGCTGCTTCTTCAGGGACAGGTTCTCGGCCTCCAGTTGGGAGATGGTGTGATGCAGCTTTGCTTGGTCTTCAGGACATTTCCTGTCTAGTTCTGGTGGGGCTTGTGAGTAGTGAATGATAAATAAACTAAACTGGATGGCAATGACAAGGATGAACCAAAAGTACTGTCTCCTCCACATCCTATGGAAGTACTCCTTTAGATTCTCCATGCCTGTGGAAAGGCAGCTGTACGTTAGAAATCTACCGATGCTCATTGGAAGCCGAGAGACACAGAAGTTCTGGCTGCCTCTCCAGGGGGAGTGTTCTGTTCTCGGTTCTTGCCTATGTATTGTTTTCTAAGTTGCCTGGTTAGCTCATCCTCCCCCCCTTTCTGTGCTTCCTCGTGATTTTGAGGAAATAGCTCCAGCAGTCTGATGTTGGAGGCTTGGAAAACGAAAGTTATCTCAGCTCAGTTTCAAAATAGGTCAGCAAAAAGCAGACGGTTTTCTAGAACGATACCCCAGTTGAAGAAGGAGAGACTAGATTCAGAGAGATCTGTTCCACAGTTGCTGTGGTTACAGCAATGAGTTTTCCTGTCCAGTTCCAAGCCAACAAAGTGTTTAAATCAGCCTTTTTCAACCTTTTGATCCTGGAGGAACCCTTGAAATATTTTTCAGGCCTCGGGGAACCCCTGAAGATTCAGGCTCAAATATAGGCCACAAATTACAAAATTATTATATCCGTTTTATGTGTAGGCCTGTATATATGCATTAACAGCGTTCTTAAGCTAAAAATAAAGAATGAAACTTACCTCTGTAATGTGAAGTTGCCCAAATTTGAAATAATTTTTTTAATAAATCGTGATCTCCCAGGGAACCCCTAGTGACCTCTCGCGGAACCCTAGGGTGCCACGGAACCCTGGTTGAGAAACCCTGGTTTAAATCAACAGAAACGATTTCTGTTCCTTTCTTGTTCTGATTTGTTTCTTTTGTTTTGTTCCTTTCTGAGTCATGAATAGGCATTTCCCCATGGAGAATCCTGTGCGTAAAGAGAGCAGCATCATCTAAATTCCAGTAATCGCTTGCCTGCTCTCTGCAAATATTTGTTAAAAAGCGAACTAGACCTTTGCCACTATTTTAAAGAAATCCAAAGTTGGTCCACTGCCTGTGGCTGTGGCAGTCCAGCGACGATAAGGTTCTTCCATTTTATTTATGAATATGAAAAGAGATCTGGGTCTCAAGCTTTTGTGAACAGTTAGTATATTTGGGATATGGAGAATATATGCTACAGTATATTCTTTTCACCTGAACAGCTACTGTAGGGGATTTGCTCATTCACAAAATGTCTAATGCGGTGTTTCTCCACCTTGGCAGCTTGAAGATGTGCGGACTTAAAGCAGAAGTCCTAAGATGGTGGAGATGGTTAAAGAAACAGGCCCTCCTTTTTAATATATAAAAGGGAATTGGATTTGCAAAGGGGTTGCTTTCACTGGGCAAGTTTTATACCCCCTCAACCTCTCTCTCCCCCTCTCCCCCTGGAGTTGCCCAACTTTAGGCATTAGCACGGGAAGGTTACTGTGGTGGATTTCGGCGCTGCCGCTGGTTCTCAGGAAGGAGGGAGCGCATTCCAAGGAGACAAGAGGACTCGCAGTCCGGAGAGCGTTGGTGGGAAAACGAAGAGGTTCAGGGTAGCCCCGCCCTGGAGTCTCCCAGGTTATTTCCCCTTAGGTTAGTTAGAGTAGCTTGAGTCTGGCAAGATTCTGTCTGTACGGTGAGAGCAAATAAAGAACTGGAGTTTTGAATGCAGTGACTTGTCGTTGTTCTTGGGCTGGCTTTGACAGTTACATATTAATGATTAAGTGTCTAGCACAGTGTTTCTCAACCTTGGCAAGTTTAAGATGGGTGGACTTCAACTCCCAGAATTCCCCAGCCAGCACGTACGGTTTGTGCTCCTAGAAGAATCTAATGCCGCTGATCTGACAGGAGGCGGAGCTCAGGCGGTAACGCGAGTGATGTGGAGCGGCTGTAAATACCGATGAAGCTTCGCTCGCTCGCCCACCGCTCGCCTCCTGCTGTGCGGCCCAGTTCCTAACAGGCCACGGACCTGTAGTGGTCCGGGGACCCCTGCTCTAAAGGACCAAACCACCTCAATGAACTTTTATTCTGGTACTCCATTTGGTATACATATTAATCCCTATTAATTCAGCACTAATTCATTCTTCACCTATCTCATCTTGCTTCACCACCCTCACTTTTTAGGTACCCCATCCGCACCACATTCAACTTGCCTTTAGACTTTTTCTGACTTGCCCAAGTCTCACGTCCACCTAGCAAGCCAGAACCATGCTTGTCTACACTACATATTCCAGCCTCTCCTTCTTGGGGAAGATTGTTGAGAAAGTGGGGTGTGGGGGAGGAACAAAGATTACCTGAACTCAGGGCAATCTGGATTCAGGCTTGGCCATGGGAGGAAAGTTGCCTTGGTTGCTTTCGTTGAGGACTAGTGGTAGGACTGGGAGGGTGGAAGCACAAGCACAACCATGCTGCTGGACCTCCAAGCAACATGCGATGGTTTTGAACAGAAGATCCTTCTGAATTGCTCCTGAGCATGTGTGGGCTTCCTTTTTCTGAAGCAGCTTGACCCCCAAGGCATGGGTGGCTTCTACCCTTATGGCCTTCCCAAGGCTTCCGAAACCTTGACTTTTCCAGAACGCCTTTACTGTAGCGACTGACTCAAGGTAGAGTCCTTGGTGTCAGAAATGAGTTCACTTATCAATCTGTAGTTATTAATATTCACATATTACTGTTGTTGCCTTTATTATTAATTTTCTATCTTGTACATCACCTAGAATCTGTTTTGGATTGAAGTATTAAATAAATCTTGTATTTATTTATTTTGCTTCTTCTGGCAACACTGATTCTTGACAACAAACCATGTATTACTTGCTACCTTTCTATCAGCATTTGCACATCTTAAAAGGTCTTAATCTGTTTTCCCACGCTAAAGGGGGGAAAAAAGGAACATCCTTTCCAATTAAGCTCCTGGTTAGTTAATGTTTTAATATATTCCACTTTGGAAATCAAAGAAAGATTACTATAGGAGACCACAAGGATGAAGCTAGCAACCTCTTAGTAAGGAATTAAATATATGTTCCTTCATCTTGGGGAAATTGGTACCATTTGCTCCAGGTTGTATCAGCTGTCCACATTTTCAGGCATGCGTGTATATTTGTTTGTTTGTGTTGGGTCCTTCCCATCATGGTTACAGTTAACAGAGGTTGAAATGGAGACCTTCTGCATGAACATAGCATCTCATTCTGCTGAACATTAACATGAGAAGCCACCAAACCATCAGAAAGCAAAGGAAGTTGGCCCACTTTGACATTCACCAGGCACAAGTTATTACATAATCAAGATTTAAGCTTTAATAAAAAGCTTTAAGCTTTTATTTACATAATCAAGATTTAAGCTTTTTTTTTATTTGCAAAGTTCTGTGTAATACTCGGTACAACGTGATATAAGCTCTGTGCTTGTGCCCAAAATTTGACTTGTCATAGTAGATGAATGTCCAGGTCTGGCATCTGTGTCAGGATCTTGTCCTGCAAAGGGCACAGCCTCAGAAGTCTCCAAAACCCACACGCAGAGGAAGGGATGTGGTTATGCAGATAAAGTAGGGTAAAGCTTGACATTTGCCCACCACTCAAACTTGGCTAGAATCCAAACGGACTATAGGAGAAGTCCAGCAAAGATAAGTGGGAGGAGGACTATAGAGAGGCTAAGAAGAAGACCTCCATTGGAGCGGTCAGAGACTTGATGTGGGAGCTGCTCCTCCAGGCGCTGGATTGTGGCTTGGCACTCCTTTCTGGGGAAACAGAACATTGTTGCATTAGAACAGTGTTTCTCAACCTTGGCAACTTTAAGACAGGTGGACTTCAACTCCCAGAATTCCTTAAAGTTGCCAAGGTTGAGAAACACTGCATTAGAACCATGTTTCTTGAACTTTTTGCTCTCAGGACCCCTTCCCACTTTTAAAAATTATGGAGGACCTCAAAAGAGCTTTTGTTTGTACGGGTTATAGTTATCAATATTTACCATATTAAAAATGGAAATTGATGTATTGTAGAATATTTATTTATTGGATCATGTAAAAACATAACAATATAAAACCCATTAGATATTAACATAAATCAGATATTTTTCATGAAAAAAACCCATATATTTTTTAACAGTAAAAATTATAATGAGAAGAGTGACATCATTTTAAATTTTTGCAAATCTCTTCAATATCTGGCAAATAATTTTGGTTTTGTGGACCTCTGAGAGGGTCTTGGGGAACACTTTGAATTTATGATTGCCAATTTATGCAGTCTGTAGCAGGTAATAAGATTAATGGGCAAATGGAATGGCAGCCAGGCTATTCAAGAAAGTTAGCCATGACAGTTAAGAAAGGAACTTCCCCTTCTGGAGACAATCTACCTCTGAATAGCTGAGGCCAAAGAGAGAACCAGGAGAGGAGCATCACCCTCTTGCCTGCTTGCACATTTCCTGGAATCACCTGGCTGCCCACCTCTACACAGAGAACCTTGGCCAGAATTTCCAGCAGGGGAATTCTTCAAAATTCAAAGGTGAGTACATAGAATTATAATTTTGTGTTCTTACTGTTGTTGCTCCCTCTTCTGTTGGGTATCCAGTAAGTTGGAGAGTTGTTGCTTAAGTTGCTTAATCTCCTCTAAAGTAAGGAATCAAAAGCCACAAATTATCTTCTGCTTCTTAAACTAAGTTCATACTACAGCATCTTTCCTCACTCTCTGCAGTTTCTTTCCATTATATTCAAGCACAACACAGGGCTTTTCTGTTGTTGTTGTTGAAAGGTTGGGCTTCAACACCTCCCCTCCATACTTTCACACAGCGTACCCAAGTTTGCGCAGGGTACCTTAGTGCCCCTTAAGCATCTGATAAATTGACCCAATGGCGAGAAGAGATGCGATTCAGCTTTGGCGTCCCCAAAGTCAAATGATAGTGGGACCTCTCTAAGTCATTAATATCAAGGCAGAATAGGTAAAAACCAGGTGACGTCTTTACAATTCCATAAAAAAGGTGGGTTTAGCTCCCAGATCATTTCTGATTTGATGGGTAGATCAAGGGCAACTGAGGTAGGGCTCTGACCTTGATTGGACAACAACAGTCAGTCTCCCTAAACAGATTCTATATGACTGGGGATCAGGGCCAGAGTTAGACAAGGTGAGGTCCTAAACCAGGGTTTCTCAACGAGGGTTCCGCAAGAGGTCACTAGGGGTTCCCTGGGAGATCACGATTTATTAAAAAAATTATTTCAAATTTTGGCAACTTCACATTACAGAGGTAAGTTTCATTCTTTATTTTCAGTTTAAGAACACTGTTAATGCATATATTTTTATTTGAGCCTGAATGTGCAGGGGTTCCCCGAGGCCTGAAAAATATTTCAAGGGTTCCTCCAGGGTCAAAAGGTTGAGAACAGCTGTCCTAAACTAGAGGATTTATTTGGCTAGCGCTAATGGAGAATATCATGAATATCAGAATATAATAGAGAAGATAATGGCATCTGGTCCCATCACTTGCTGGCAAATAGAAGGGGAGGAAATGGAAGCAGTGACAGATTTTATTTTCTTGGGCTCCAAGATCACTGCAGACGGTGACTGCAGCCATGAAATTAAAAGACGCTTTCTCCTTGGGAGGAAAGCTATGGCAAACCTAGACAGCATATTAAAAAGCAGAGACATCACCTTGCCGACAAAGGTCCGTATAGTTAAAGCTATGGTTTTTCCAGTAGCAATGTATGGCTGTGAGAGTTGGACCATAAGGAAGGCTGAGCGCCGAAGAATTGATGCTTTCGAGCTGTGGTGCTGGAGAAGACTCTTGAGAGTCCCTTGGACTGCAAGGAGGTCAAACCAGTCAATCCTAAAGGAAATCAACCCTGACTGCTCATTGGAAGGACAGATGCTGAAGCTGAAGCTCAAATACTTTGGCCACCTAATGCGAAGAGAGGACTCACTGGAAAAGACCCTGATGCTGGGAAAGACTGAAGGCAAAAGGAGAAGGGGACGGCAGAGGATGAGATGGTTAGATAGCATCACCGATGTAATGAACATGAATTTGACTAAACTCCGAGAGACAGTGGAGGACAGGAAGGCCTGGCGTGCTATGGTCCATGAGGTCATGAAGAGTTGGACACGACTAAACGACTGAACAACAACAACAACAAATGGAGAATAAGGCTGTGGAACAACTGAATTTGGCAAGAATGCCACCAAGATGCACAACAAACGGCATAAGGGCCCTCTTTGAAGAGATGGTGGGAATGCATACAGAAACAAAGCAGATCTTAATCAATTAATGAGGGTCATGGGAGCCATACTAGAGGAGACTTTCATAGATGAAATTATAATAAAACTGTGACAAATAAATAAAAAAGAAATAAATTTTTGAGAGGTCCCTTTGGACTGTGAGGCCCTAAGCTGTAGCTTCGTTAGCTTATGCCTAGAAAAACACTCAGAAAACATGAACGATTCACATGGAAGGGACACAAACTTCTGCCTATGAACATCCAAGCACAAGGTTCAAAACATCTCTCTCCTATGATCTTCTCTACAGTGAACATGAGCTGAAACAAAAGAGCTTATTCAAGGAGGTACAGTAGTAACTAGTTTAGCTCAGCTGATAGTTTCCATTTTAATTGGAATTTTGTGTGTGTGCGATTGCGGCCTCCCCTTGTTTTGCCTATATTTCCCTTTCCCCAATAAACACCTTTTTTAGATCTAGAGATCTGGCTTCATTGGGTTTATAAGACAATTTCTCATTAAATCCTTCCCTATTTGCATGTGATTACACAGTTACTCCTTCTGTTTCAGGATTGGCACAAGTTAAAGTTTCCAAAATTTAAAAAAGCTAAGAATTCTTTAGCTGGACACCCTAGAGCAGTGTTTCTCAACCTTGGTAACTTGAAGACGTGTGGACTTCAACTCCCAGAATTCCCCAGCCAGCCACGTCCACACGTTTTTAAGTTGCCAAGGTTGAGAAACACTGGCCTAGAGGTTGGCAAGCTATCATTATTTTTATTGGGAGAAAGGGTCTGCCTTGGAATTTTAAATTATTAAAAAGGTAAAGGCTCACCCCGCACATTTGTGCAGTCGTGTCTGACTCTAGGGGCAGGTGCTCATCTCCGTTTGTTAGCCGAAGAGCCAGCGCTGTCCAAAGACGCTTCCACAGTCATGTGGCCAGCATGACGCACACGGAACACTGTTACCTACCCACCGAAGTGGTACCTATTAATCTACTTGCATTTGCATGCTTTCGAATTGCTAGGTTGGCAAGAGCTGGGGCGAGTGCGGGAGCTCACTCCGTCACGTGTGGCTAGGGTCTCGAACCTCCAAACTTGCGATCTTCGACAAGCCTGGCCTCTTACCCGCTGAGCCACCATGCCATAAATTATTCAACCATAAATTATTACTTCCCCACAAAAGGGGGAGGGGGGCTTTCCAGCAACTTTTAATGGAGCAAATGAGCAAACTCCCCAAGCTTTTGGTGGTAAATCATCTTCAACAATATGGTACTTAAGACTTTTTAAAATGTAAACACTCCCCCTTTATAGGGGTGTCTGCAGCGGGAGCTCAAAAACATCAAGATGGCAGCCATGATCATGTAATTGAAACCCCATCCTTTATTTCTAATACTTCCCACACTACATTACAAGTACTGATGAAAATGTCACTGTTGGGGACAGTCAAATCTGTGTTCTAAGCAGGGGCAAATCTTTCCTCATCTTAGATCTACTATCGTATGAGTTCTGTTCCAAACATCAATCTATTATCACACACACACACACACCCAATCCCCATTGGCTCATCTCACCTTCAGCAATTTTATATTTCTCCACTTCTCGCTGGACAGCTTCTCCCACTTTGGATGTGACATTTTTTTCCAGGCTTTTCTAGATGGAGACCCAAAGGAAAGGTATCTGTCAATTCCAACATTGTTTTGTTGAATCTTCTCTTTATTTATTTTATTTTTATTTGTTCAATTTATCCCCCCACCCATCTCCCATACAAGGGACTCCAGGTCAGGGCTTTCCAAAGTTTTCCCGCGGTGACACACCAACCGCCGTTGGTGTGTCGCTGCAGGAAAACCCGGAAGTGCCGCCATTGCGGCAGTGCACAAAAACCCGGAAGCGCTGCTGCTGCTTTCGGTTTTTGCGTGCCGCCGTGGCTGCAGCGCTTTCGGATTTTCGTGCGCTGCCATTGGTATGTCACCGCGGGAAAACCCGGAAGCACTGATGGCGCGCCATCAGCGCTTCCGGGTTTTGACGCAACACATCTGGGCCCCGCAGGCGACACACTTTTGTGTCGCGACACACAGTTTGGAAAGCTCTGCTTTAGGACATGACTGTTTGAATTATGGCCTAATAGTGCTGTGATGTGTCTCTACCTACAAAGATCAGAAGCCATGGTTATTCCCTGTGACACTCTATGGAAGCAAAAGTTGGACTTTGAAGAAGCAAGATAGGAAGAGTATTGACACTTTTGAACTTTGGTGTTAGAGAAGAGTCCTGAAAAAACCACAGACAGCCAAGAAAAAAACCCAAATGGATCTTCAAACAAATCAACCCAGAATTCTCACTCAAGACATAAATGACCAGGCTCAAATTATCCTACTTTGGACACATTATGTGAAGACCTAGTTCTCTGGAGAAGGCGCTAATGCTGGGAAATGTGGAAGGAAAGAAGAGGATGACCAGCAGCAAGGGGGATGGACCCAGTTACAGTGGCGATGGGGGCACCATTGGAAGACCTGAGGGATCAAGGTTGGAGACAGTTCATCGTGGAGAAAATCTCTCTTATGTGGTCACTAACAGTCAACACCGGCTGGGGAAGAGCTGGCTGGGGAATTCTGGGAGTTGAAGTCCACCCATCTTAAAGCTGCCAAGGTTGAGAAACGCTGTTTTAGAGGCATAATGGCTGGATTTATACCAAGAGCCAGCAACAGGAATATGAATTAATATGTTGTACGGGCCTGTCTCGGCTTTAGATACAGGTAGTCCTCACTTAACGATGGTAATTAGGACAGGAATTTCTGTCACTAAGCAATGTGGTTGTAAAGCGTGGCATCACGTGACCATGCCACTTAGCAATGGTAGTTCCAGCAGTCCCTAGTTACTGTTGTTAAGCAAGGGCTGTTGTTAAGGAAGGCCCTCATGTGACTGCGACTTCCAACTTCCTGCTGGCTTCCCCATTGACTTTGCTTGTGCGAAGCCAGCGGGGAAGGTTGTAAATTGCCATCAGGTGACTTCAGGATGCTGCAACAGTCAGAAATCCAGGCCAGTTGCTGAGCACCCAAATCGTGATCATTTGACCGCAGGGGCACCGTGATGGCTGGAACTTCGAGGACCGGTTATACATACCACTTGCTCAGCACTGTCACAAGTTTGCTTGCGGTTGCTGAATGAACGGTTGTTAACTGAGGACCATGTTTATTGTTCCAAACTCATTTGGGGTTGCTTCTCATCTGCAAGGCTACACAACACCCACTCTCTTGTATAATTTAACTCCTACTGTATCTGTGGTTGTTCTGGAATTGTTTGTGATTGTTCGTTTAGTATATTTTCCTTCAGGAGCGCCCTGCCACTGGACTCCATTTGCCACTACTGTAGCTAACCAAGGCGGCTTTACAAAATCTTGGGTTTGAGTCAGGATGTGTGAAACCAAGTCAATACTGGGCCAGATAATCTCAGTAGATTCTTTTGTCCTCAATCCAACCCACCTACATTCATCCTTTACTTTCCCAAAGATAAATATGTCAGTATTATAGAGTCAACTTCTTACTCCTTTTGATCATAATGCCCAACGCCTTCCCAGAAGTCAGGAGCAACTCAAGCATAGCTGAAAGCTTGCATGCTAGTCTGTGTTCTTGAGTTGAGTTTTCCTGACAATGGTGATTCTCCTCTGGCTAAAGAACTCCTGGGCCTTGTACTAGAAGCCTCAAGACCTCCCCTCTTAAGGGGGGCTTATTTATAGTTTATAGATGCTATAATTGCTACTGACCAGGAGGAGCCTGAATGCAACCAATGGAAACTAGTCAACACAGTGCCTCCTCCTGGCCAGTAGCAATTATAGCACAGTGGCTATAATTATATATAGCTCTGCAATACTTTGGTTCTTGGAATTCTTCTGAATGATAAAATAGCCTGGTAAGTTTCTCAGGAAGTTATTACAGGTTCCATGCCTAGCAGAGTTGGTTTTCCAGCATCGATCAGGAGAGCTGAAGATTTGCTTTCTTGAAATATCTGTTCAGGAAAAGTGTGTGTGTGTGTGTGTGTGTGTGTGTGTGTGTGACACACAGAGAGGGAACTTTCTCAGATTCCAAGAGGCTCAGTGGTTGTTTACTTGACCTTCTCTCACACATATGCATGTTCTCCCTGCCATGACTTACTCTGTATAATTAATTTCTCCATTGTTTTAAGCCTTCTGAAGTCCGTGACCAGGAACATGTTGAGAAACTCAAATTGCTGAGCTACATTCTTGGAATTGTCTGTAGCTTGAATCATGTCAACTGGATTTCTATTTTCTCAGTGGAAACGTTTCGCTCCTTATCCAAGGAACTTCTTCAGTCTGAGCAAAGTTGGTAAGGGAATCCTAAATATGTTTCTAGGTAGCTGTGTGACCTTACACCTGGGGCTAGGTCATGGTTATATTGAGATGTTATTTTAAGTCCTTTTATCATCTAAAGGAGGATCGTTAAGATCACCATGCTGCTGTTGAGCTTGTGAAATGGTCTTAATCTTCCTAGGCACAGAAGACAAAGCCGGGAGGAAGATGGGGGAAAGATTGTGCCTGAGGCCCCCACCTCTATTCAAGGAAGGATTTTCCAAGTTGGCATAAATGGATTCCTTGACCCCTCTCTCAAACCACCTATCTTCTCTGTCTAAAATGTGAACTGACTGAGAACCTTCATAGACATACATTCTTGGAATTATGCTTGAACTAATATTTATTTATTTGCTTCCCTCCCCCCCAACATTTCTAGCCCATCCCAATCCTAGAGAATTCTTTTTTTTTAATAAGAGTATTATTAAGTTTGAAACAAAAGATAAAAACTACAATCCTAGAGAATTCTTGATGGTGAACAATGAAACCAAGAGTGAGAGAGAGAGAAAAAAATACCAAACCATTAAAAAAATCAATCAAAACAAATCCTAACAAATACAGTAGGCTTTGTTGCCTTGAATGAAATTTTATCAATCCATTTAATCATTTAAAGTTGTCTAGTAGAGATCTTCCTTCTTTGGCAGGGTTCCCCAATCTGGTGCCTTCCAAATGAACTGGACAATATTCCCGATCATCCTGTGCCACTTCCATGGCCCCATGTCAGAAAAATGAGCTATCATCTAATATATTGAAAGAATCTCAGATGGGGGGACCTGCTTTATGCTCAAGAGTTTCATTTGCCTTGCCTCTTGGATTATTAACTAAGTCTACAAGCTAAGTCTACAACCAACTATTTGCAACTGATAGCTGGAGATACAGTAAGCATTGTTTATTTTTAATCATTGATTAAGTTCAGTAGTTAGATACAATTGAACACAGTGCTTTCCCCTCTTCATTTTGTTCTTACAATTTGTTTTTTTGTAAATTAATTATACAATCATTTTTGTAAATTAATGTAGCTATTAAAAGTGCTTATACTGGAAAAAGAGAGAGGCTGATAATATTGGAAACTCATTAGCAAGACATTTTTAATAAGTAAAATCTGAGATATATGATTTCACTATTTTTGTTGTCTTTTTTAAATTTTCGCCAACAGGCCAGCTGCCTGAAATGATTGTTTGAAAGGTGGGCCAGCCATTTTTAATATCAAGTAATAATAAAAAAATATTTTAATTGTTATTTTAATTGATGTGATGCGATGTTAATTAATTTTAGTTGATGTGATGGCCTTATTAATTTTAATTGTATTCAATTAATAAGGCCATCACATCAAAAAGACTCAAGCTGGCCTACAGAGTTAAATCATAAAAAATACAAATACAAAAGGGGGGGGGGGGAAAGTAATAAATCAGTTCCAGCAATCCATCATCCATCAATTTTTCCTGTTTCCACTTCTGTAGTTTTCCATGCATGGATCCTTGGCTTGGCTGTGCCTGCTTAGAAAACTCACAACATTCAATTAAAGGTTGTAGCCTATTGGTTAGGCAGAATTAGATAACCTGGTATCCCTCCAGATGTTTTCAACCACAAGCCCCAACCAGCAGGCCAAGTCTAGGCATTACTGTTGAAAACTATCAGACTGAGCATCTGAAATGTGGGAAGCCTGCATACACATTTGAATCTTCCTGGATTTCTTTGGGCCAGGTGCACACTATCAGCCTCACCTATTTCGTGGGGGGTGGGAATCAACTACAGGGAGATGTTTTTGTGTATGTGTTGTTGGCCTGACCGCCATCTTGCTCTTGTTCTTTGTTTTCTTGTTCTTAATTTATTTTAGTTTTTAAATTATTCATATTGCATTTTATTGTTTGTTATATTGTGACTCACCCAGAATTGTCTGGATTGTCGTGCGGGGGTTAACTAAACTAAACTAAACTAAACTAAACTAAACTAAACTAAACTAAACTAAACTAAACTAAACTAAACTAAACCTAACCTTTTTTTTAATCCGTTCAATCATGTCAGGTTCTCAGCCTGCCTGGACAAATCCCTGCAATTTTCAGATGTGCCTTAAAAACTAAACTTAACCTTAAACTAAACTACGGCTTAATACTGCTGTGATAAAAATGCAACATCCACAGTTTGCTAATAGGATCGTGCTCCCCTATGTTAGAATTTTGCCCCCTAATAATAATAATAATAATAATAATAATAATTAGAATAATAAGGAGATTAGACTGCTTTACCAGCTGTTCCTGACAGAAGCCCCAGTCCTTGCTGGTCTTCACAAGGCTCTGCTTGGTGACCGCCAGCTGGGCTCGCAGCCCATCTCCTTCGGCCCTCGCCTTCTCCAGGTCGCCCCCGGTCTCTTCCACGCGCTTCCCCAGGGACGCGATGCTAGCCCGCATCTGGAAGGTTTGGTTCTGCAATTCCACCTTGCATTCGCTCAACTGGCCCACCGGGTCTGAAGAGCGGAGCAGCACGTATAAAGCCAGGAAAACGAAGAACAAGACGCAAGGGACGAGGAAGATAACGGCGCACCAACACATCACTTTCTTGCCTTTGTAACAAGATTTGCCCTTTTTGTCAGCCTGCATTTTCCGTTTGGGGGACGGGGCGCCGCAGACGTCGGGGATCTGTTTACCCATCGAGGAGAAATCCGGGGAAAGCACCAGCTCGCCGCTAAGCAGAACGCTTCTCCGCCCGCCTGGCACGCGCGCTCCTGCTCGGTGGCGCGAGAGGAAACGCACCCGGACGGGGAGCGCAGCCGAAGCAGAAACGAAAGTGATCGAGCCGCATTCCAGGGCGGGGAGAGCGATCGGATGTAGCAGGAGGGGAAAGTGGGAGGTGCGTGGGCGAGAGGGCTATTGTTCCCCACTGGAGATAGGCCACCTGGTGCTGCGTAGATTCAATGCCCACCGTTCCCAACCTTGTCATGTGAGCTGGCCGGGGAATACCAGGGTTGTAGTCCAAAACGTTCAGAGGGCACCGCGTTTGCATCTCAGGGCTATGTCCGATTTCCCCGAGCCAACCCAGAAGTATTGGGCAGACCTATAACTTAGGATCTCCAGCAAAGGAGATCGTTACCTTGTCGTGGTGCTGGAGCTTGAGCACCTCAATGAAACCATGAGCTAAACCGTGAAGGGACACCCAAGACGGGAAGGTCGTGGCAGAGAGGTCAGACTAAATACGATCCCTGGGGAAGGTAATGGCAACCCACCCCAGTATTCTTGCCATGAAAACTAAATGGATCAGTACAACCAAAGATATGTCGGTATACCATCGGAAGATGGGACTCCCAGGTCGGAAGATGGTCAAAATGCTACTGGGGAGGAACAGAGGATACGTTCAACTAGCCCCAGATGTGATGACGCAGCTAGCTCAAAGCCGAAAGGACGGCTAGCGGCCGACGGTGCTGGTGGTGAATGACGAATCCGATGTTCTAAAGATCAACACACCATAGGAACCTGGAATGTAAGATCTATGAGCCAGGGCAAATTGGATGTGGTTATTGGTGAGATGTCAAGATTAAATATAGACATTTTAGGTGTCAGTGAACTGAAATGGACTGGGATGGGCCACTTCACATCAGATGACCACCAGATCTACTACTGTGGACAACAGGACCACAGAAGAAATGGAGTAGCCTTCATAATTAATAATAAAGTGGCTAAAGCAGTGCTTGGATACAATCCAAAAAACGATAGAATGATCTCAATTCGAATTCAGAGTAAGCCATTTAACATCACAGTGATCCAAATATACGCCCCAACCACAGATGCTGAAGAAGCAGAAGTAGATCAGTTCTATGAGGATCTGCAGCACCTACTAGATAATACACCAAAAAGAGATGTTATTTTCATTACAGGAGACTGGAATGCTAAGGTGGGTAGTCAGATGACACCTGGAATTACAGGCAAGCATGGTCTGGGAGAACAAAATGAAGCAGGACATAGGCTGATAGAATTTTGCCAAGACAACTCACTGTGCATAACAAACACTCTCTTCCAACAACCTAAAAGACGACTTTATACATGGACTTCACCAGATGGTCGACACCGAAATCAGATTGACTACATCCTTTGCAGCCAAAGGTGGCGGACATCTATACAGTCGGTAAAAACAAGACCTGGAGCTGACTGTAGTTCAGATCACGAACTTCTTATTGCACAATTTAGAATCAGACTAAAGAGAATAGGGAAGACCCACAGATCAGTTAGATATGAGCTCACTAATATTCCTAAGGAATATGCAGTGGAGGTGAAGAATAGATTTAAGGGACTAGATTTAGTAGATAGGGTCCCAGAAGAACTATGGACAGAAGTTCGCAACATTGTTCAGGAGGCGGCAACAAAAAACGTCCCAAAGAAAAAGAAAACCAAGAAGGCAAGATGGCTGTCTGCTGAAACACTGGAAGTAGCCCAAGAAAGAAGGAAAGCAAAAGGCAACAGTGATAGGGGGAGATATGCCCAATTAAATGCAAAATTCCAGAGGTTAGCCAGAAGAGATAAGGAATTATTTTTAAACAAGCAATGTGCGGAAGTGGAAGAAGACAATAGAATAGGAAGGACAAGAGACCTCTTCCAGAAAATTAGAAACATTGGAGGTAAATTCCAGGCAAAAATGGGTATGATCAAAAACAAAGATGGTAAGGACCTAACAGAAGCAGAAGAGATCAAGAAAAGGTGGCAAGAATATACGGAAGATCTGTATAGGAAGGATAATAATATTGGAGATAGCTTTGACGGTGTGGTCAGTGAGTTAGAGCCAGACATCCTGAAGAGTGAGGTTGAATGGGCCTTAAGAAGCATTGCTAATAACAAGGCAGCAGGAGACGATGGTATCCCAGCTGAACTGTTTAAAATCTTGCAAGATGATGCTGTCAAGGTGATGCATGCCATATGCCAGCAAATTTGGAAAACACAAGAATGGCCATCAGATTGGAAAAAATCAACTTATATCCCCATACCAAAAAAGGGAAGCACTAAAGAATGTTCAAACTATCGAACAGTGGCACTTATTTCACATGCCAGTAAGGTAATGCTCAAGATCTTGCAAGGTAGACTCCAGCAATTCATGGAGCGAGAATTGCCAGATGTACAAGCTGGGTTTAGAAAAGGCAGAGGAACTAGAGACCAAATTGCCAATATCCGCTGGATAATGGAGAAAGCCAGGGAATTTCAGAAAAACATCTATTTCTGTTTTATTGACTATTCTAAAGCCTTTGACTGTGTGGATCATAACAAATTGTGGCAAGTTCTTGGTGGTATGGGGATACCAAGTCATCTTGTCTGCCTCCTGAGGAATCTGTATAACGACCAAGTAGCAACGGTACGAACAGAGCACGGAACAACGGACTGGTTTAAGATTGGGAAAGGAGTACGGCAGGGTTGTATACTCTCACCCTACCTATTCAACCTGTACGCAGAACACATCATGCGACATGCTGGGCTTGAGGAATCCAAGGCTGGAGTTAAAATCGCTGGAAGAAACATTAACAATCTCAGATATGCAGATGATACCACTTTGATGGCTGAAAGCGAGGAGGAATTGAGGAGCCTTATGACGAAGGCGAAAGAAGAAAGTGCAAAAGCTGGGTTGCAGTTAAACCTCAAAAAAACCAAGATTATGGCAACGAGCTTGATTGATGACTGGCAAATAGAGGGAGAAAAAGTGGAGGCAGTGACAGACTTTGTATTTCTAGGCGCAAAGATTACTGCAGACGCTGACTGCAGCCAGGAAATCAGAAGACGTCTACTTCTTGGGAGGAGAGCAATGGCAAATCTTGATAAAATAGTTAAGAGCAGAGACATCACACTGACAACAAAGGTCCGCATAGTTAAAGCAATGGTATTCCCTGTAGTAACCTATGGCTGCGAGAGCTGGACCATAAGGAAGGCTGAGCGAAGGAAGATAGATGCTTTTGAACTGTGGTGTTGGAGGAAAATTCTGAGAGTGCCTTGGACTGCAAGAAGATCAAACCAGTCCATACTCCAGGAAATCAAGCCAGACTGCTCACTTGAGGGAATGATATTAAAGGCAAAACTGAAGTACTTTGGCCACATCATGAGAAGACAGGATACCCTGGAGAAGAAGCTGATGCTAGGAAAAGTGGAAGGCAAAAGGAAGAGGGGCCGACCAAGGGCAAGATGGATGGATGATATTCTGGAGGTGACAGACTCGACCATGGGGGAGCTGGGGATGGTGACGGCCGACAGAAAGCTCTGGCGTGGACTGGTCCATGAGGTCACGAAGAGTCGGAAACGACTGAACGAATAAACAACAACAAAATAACTCAGGATGGGAAGAGGGGAGGGAAGGTTGAAGTGCCTTTTGGTGGGAAAGGTCTGAATCAGGCTTACTCCAAACTTCTTGAAGCCAACGACCTTCCTAAAATGTAGTACCCAGAACTAGACACAATATTCTAGCTGCAGCCTAAACAATATAGACTAAAGAGGAACAATGCCTTTGTTTGATCTTGACACTATACTTGTGTTGATGCAGCCTAGGATTATAGTTGCCCTTTTTGCATCTGCATCACACGCTTGGCTCATGGGGAGCTTATGCTCCACCAAGACACCCAGATCCTTTTCTGTTGTGCTGCTGCCCCATAGGATCCCCGAATCCTATACCCTTGCCTTCGTTTTTCTTTCCTACAACAAATAGAGAACTTTGCATTTGTCCTGTTGAAATTCGTCTTGCAAGTTTCTGCTCATTGTTCCAGCTTGTCATGATCCTCCAGAATCTTGATACTGTCCCCTGCAAATTTGCTAAACCTGTTTTAAAACCCTCATCCAATCATGTATAAATATGTCAAACAGCAAAGGGGGGGGGGGGCTAGAAGAGAGTCCTGTGGTGGACACTTCCTTCTGGTTTAACATGGAGCCATTAACATACACTCACAGGGTATGAGAATTCAACCAGCTCTGTATCCATAGCATCCCCAGGCCACATTTTGCCATCTTCTCTACTAAAATCTCATGGGAGACTTGATCAAATACTTTGCTGAAGTCAAGGTACTCTATGTCCACTGCATTCCCATCATCAGCAGTTAAAGGATCACCTATCAAAAAAGGAGACCATAGTTGGATCCTGCATCTTGGAAATCCACTTACCTTTTGAGTGAACTGCTTTTCTTTCTGACTACCTCTGGACTTTTTTCCCTTTTCCCTTTTAAAAAAATAGTGGTGAAATATAACTGAAGCAGGCAGGCCAGAATCATTCAGTTTTCTATTAGGCCTGTGTTCTGCTCAATTCCACTCTATATCTAATCAAATCCAATCAAGCAGATATCCTCTTGGCTAAATGCTCTTACCCACATCCTGACCTTTGGAACAGAACGCCATGGACTCTTGGAAGTTCCCCAAAATGCTACAGATGGTGTAGGATAACTTCCCCTTTCGTTATCCTGTTTTTATGTTCTAAGTATAAACTGCTGAGCTTGTGACACATAAGATGACAACTGCTGATCTTGTGATCGTATTGATTGCAAAACCTATAAAAGGTAGACTCTGGGAGTAGTTCGGGGTTCAGACTTTGCCAAGTTATTACTCTGAACCTTGCTAGCAATAAACCTGTATTCTCTACCTTGCTGGTCTCGTCTCCTGTCATTGGGAAGGTGCGTTTTCCCGCTACATAACAAGCAACAAAAATGTATCAGTGATTGTATAGTTGTTTTTTAAAAAAATCCCACATACATTATATACCAATTAAAATAAACTGAACATCAAAGAAGAAAATGAAACTAATAAAAAAGAAAAAAATAAGATTCTTGTGGTTTTTATATAAGATTAATTCAATCCTTAAATTTATTATTAAATATGAACCACATAGGAAACTATTGTTCCATCTTCTCATTTTTAGAATATAAAGACATTTCAAAAAATTGTCAACAAACTTATATGTTGAATCCATTCCTTAACATTAGGATAAATTATGTAAAATTATCCTGTTTGCCTGGCAGAGGAGATACCTCTGATCAGCACCTACTTTAGTGCTTTGAAACTATGTAAGATTTCTTGCTTGCTGTTTCAGCAAAGAATGAACAATTCTAGTTTTTCATTTCTGGTATTGTGAGAAATGATCAAGTGTTGTTTTTGCCGGCCTATCTCTTTGTAGTACAGCTGTGGCAAGCAGGAGGAGGAAGTGGGGGTGATAAAACAACAGGAGATAGCTTTGTATATAAATTGTAGGGAGTAAAGGTGTGAATGCAAGAAAGCAAAGTGGCTGACTGATGAGGCTTTACAAATAGCTGAGGAAAGAAGGGAAGCAAAAGTCAAGGGAGAAAGGGAAAGATATAAACAATTGAATGCAGAATTCCAGAGAATAGCAAGGAGAGATAAGAAGGCCTTCTTAAATGAACAATGCAAAGAAATCGAGGAAAACAATAGAATGGGGAAGACTAGAGATCTCTTCAAGAAAATCGGAGATATCAAGGGAGTTTTGTGCAAAGATGGGCATGATAAAGGACAAAAAAGGCAGGGACCTAACAGAAGCAGAAGAGTATGTCTATGAAGGTTCTCAGTCATCCAGGTGGAATTGTCTGTAGCTTGAATCATGTCAACTGGATTTCTATTTTCTTAGTGGAAACGTTTCGCTCCTTATCCAAGGAGCTTCTTCAGTCTGAGCAAAGTTGGTAAGGGAATCCTAAATATGTTTCTAGGTAGCTGTGTGACCTTACACCTGGGGGCATGGTTATATTGAGATGTTATTTTAAGTCCTTTTATTATCTAAAGGAGGATCGTTAAGATCACCATGCTGCTCTTGAGATTGTGAAATGGTCTTAATCTTCCTAGGCACAGAAGACAGAGCCGGGAGAAAGATGGGAGAAAGATTGTGCCTGAGGCCCCCACCTCTATTCAAGGAAGGATTTTCCAAGTTGGCATAAATGGATTCCTTGACCCCTCTCTCAAACCACCTATCTTCTCTGTCTAAAATGTGAACATTAATGTCCTCAAATGAGTGTCCTTTTCCCTTTAAATGAAGATAAACTGCTGACTCTGGTCCTGTGGTGTTACTTCTCCTGTGTTGGGCCATCCGCCTGTACAAAAGTTGTTTAGTTTCTCCAATGTAAAGTTCAGAGCACTCCTCACTGCACTGGATTGCATACACTACATTGCTTTTCTTGTGTTTTGGAGTTTGATCTTTGGGGTGTACAAGCCTCTGTCTCAGTGTGTTGGTGGGTTTGAAATATACAGGTATGTGGTGTTTGCCAAATATCCGTTTTATCTTTTCAGACACACCAGCCATGTAGGGAATGACCAGGTTCTTTCGTTTACTCTGAGTCTCAGCCCTATCTGTCGCTGTTTTAGGTCTGGTAGATTTAGATTTGGTGAAGGCCCAATTTGGATATCCACAGGCCTTCAGAGCTGTTCTCAGGTGCTGATTTTCATTCTTTTTGGAATCCATGGAGGTGGGGATGGTTTCTGCTCTGTGTGACAATGTCCTGATGACTCCTAGTTTGTGCTGCAGTGGATGGTGGGAGTCAAACATCAGATATTGATCTCTGTGTGTGGGTTTCCTGTAGATCCCTATTTCTAGCTTGCCACCGGTCCCAATGAGGACTTCACAGTCTAGGAATGCCAGTCTGTTGTCCTTGGTGTCTTCTCTGGTGAAGCTAATGTTGGCATCTATAGTGTTTCTATAGTGTTTATATGGTCCGTGAAGGCCTGTACGTCCTGGGTCTTGATTTTGACCCAGGTGTCATCCACATACCTAAACCAGTGGGTGGGCACCGTTCCCTGGAATTGAGGGAATTCTCAATCCTAAAGGAGAAGCCATCTCAACCCAAACCAGATCTGCCATCTTCTGGACCTGTGTCTTAACACCACTTATTTCACATACAGAGGTGACTTTTACAGACAAAAACACGGCTGTGCCATGGGTTCTCCTGTGTCACCCATTGTGGCCAATTTATACATGGAAGAAGTGCAGAAAAAAGCACTCAACACATTCCAGGGAACGGTGCCCACCCACTGGTTTAGGTATGTGGATGACACCTGGGTCAAAATCAAGACCCAGGAAGTACAGGCTTCATTGACTACGCTAAAGCCTTTGATTGTGTGGACCACAGCAAACTGTGGCAAAGTCTTAAAGAGATGGGAGTACCAGACCACCTTACCTGTCTCCTGAGAAACCTGTATGTGGGTCAAGAAGCAACAGTTAGAACCGGACATGGAACAACCGACTGGTTCAAAATTGGGAAAGGAGTACGACAAGGCTGTATATTATCACCCTGCTTATTTAACTTATATGCAGAGTACATCATGAGAAATGCCGGGCTGGATGAATCACAAGCCGGAGTTAAGATTGCCGGGAGAAATATCAACAACCTCAGATATGCAGACGATACCACCCTAATGGCAGAAAGTGAAGAGGAACTAAAGAGCCTCTTGATGAGGGTGAAAGAGGAGAGTGGAAAAGCTGGCTTGAAACTCAACATTAAAAAAACCCAGATCATGGCATCTGGTTCCATCACTTCCTGGCAAATAGAAGGGGAAGAAATGGAAGCAGTGACAGATTTTATTTTCTTGGGCTCCAAGATCACCGCAGACGGTGACTGCAGCCATGAAATTAAAAGACGCTTGCTCCTTGGGAGGAAAGCTACGGCAAACCTAGACAGCATATTAAAAAGCAGAGACATCACCTTGCCGACAAAGGTCCGTATAGTTAAAGCTATGGTTTTCCCAGTAGTAATGTATGGCTGTGAGAGTTGGACCATAAGGAAGGCTGAGCGCCAAAGAATTGATGCTTTCAAACTGTGGTGCTGGAGAAGACTCTTGAGAGTCCCTTGGACTGCAAGGAGGTCAAACCAGTCAATCCTAAAGGAAATCAACCCTGACTGCTCATTGGAAGGACAGATGCTGAAGCTGAAGCTCAAATACTTTGGCCACCTAATGCGAAGAGAGGACTCACTGGAAAAGACCCTGATGCTGGGAAAGACTGAAGGCAAAAGGAGAAGGGGACGGCAGAGGATGAGATGGTTAGATAGCATCACCGATGTAATGAACATGAATTTGAGTAAACTCCGAGAGACAGTGGAGGACAGGAAGGCCTGGCGTGCTATGGTCCATGAGGTCATGAAGAGTCGGACATGACTAAACGACTGAACAACAACAACAAAGGTGTGAATATTCTCAAGATATCTGGGAAAGGGGGGCGTTTAAGCAGAAAGGAGATGAAGGCAACAAACCGAACTTTTGAACTCATGAATTTAACTGCGTCTGCTTAATAGAATCATGAATAGTAACTGACACACCTCACATAGACAATAAGCTGATTATAATGCACATGTAATGTATGTAGAAGGAGTGACTAAAAAGGACGGAAAGGAGGTAAACTCCTAAGTATAAATGGAGTACAGGAGGAGGGTTTCTAGCGGCCAGGGCCGTGGTAGGGTATATAACTTATGTGTTTTGTGTTAAAGGGTGTGCCTACTTTTGCTGGCCACCCGTTTTTGCAAAGACGTAATAATAAACTTAACCTTTGCTACTTCCCAAGACTTTGTCAAAATTATTCTGTGAGCCGTGTTTCTCACAGTATTATTTTTGTTCCCATTCAGCCATAAAAGGAGTACTAACTTGGCTAAAAATTTCCAATGCCCGAATGCAGAAGTTGTGACAGAGCAGATCACACGCATAAGAAACCACACACATAACAAACAGGAACAGATTTGATTGCAGATCATGACTGCCATCTTGACTTTTTTGACTACGCCCTGCGGACACCCCTGTGACAGGGAGGAGGAGGAGACTGATCAGATAGTTTGACAGGCCTGTAACCTTTAAAAAAAACACATAGCACATAGCAAGCAGCTGAATGAAACAAGCCACAAAAGACAACAAAGTGTGTGGGGGCCTCTCCTGCCTAAGGAATAAAGATCATCATTTTCGTAGACATTTTGCTGGTGACAAAATATATTTGCAATTATATTTGCAACCTAATAAATAAACCTCTTTATTTCACATGCCAGTAAGGTAATGCTCAAGATCTTGCAAGGTAGACTCCAGCAATTCATGGAGCGAGAATTGCCAGATGTACAAGCTGGGTTTAGAAAAGGCAGAGGAACTAGAGACCAAATTGCCAATATCCGCTGGATAATGGAGAAAGCCAGGGAATTTCAGAAAAACATCTATTTCTGTTTTATTGACTATTCTAAAGCCTTTGACTGTGTGGATCATAACAAATTGTGGCAAGTTCTTGGTGGTATGGGGATACCAAGTCATCTTGTCTGCCTCCTGAGGAATCTGTATAACGACCAAGTAGCAACGGTAAGAACAGAGCACGGAACAAGGACTGGTTTAAGATTGGGAAAGGAGTACGGCAGGGTTGTATACTCTCACCCTACCTATTCAACCTGTACGCAGAACACATCATGCGACATGCTGGGCTTGAGGAATCCAAGGCTGGAGTTAAAATCGCTGGAAGAAACATTAACAATCTCAGATATGCAGATGATACCACTTTGATGGCTGAAAGCGAGGAGGAGTTGAGGAGCCTTATGATGAAGGTGAAAGAAGAAAGTGCAAAAGCTGGGTTGCAGTTAAACCTCAAAAAAACCAAGATTATGGCAACGAGCTTGATTGATGACTGGCAAATAGAGGGAGAAAAAGTGGAGGCAGTGACAGACTTTGTATTTCTAGGCACAAAGATTACTGCAGACGCTGACTGCAGCCAGGAAATCAGAAGACGTCTACTTCTTGGGAGGAGAGCAATGGCAAATCTTGATAAAATAGTTAAGAGCAGAGACATCACACTGACAACAAAGGTCCGCATAGTTAAAGCAATGGTATTCCCTGTAGTAACCTATGGCTGCGAGAGCTGGACCATAAGGAAGGCTGAGCAAAGGAAGATAGATGCTTTTGAACTGTGGTGTTGGAGGAAAATTCTGAGAGTGCCTTGGACTGCAAGAAGATCAAACCAGTCCATACTCCAGGAAATCAAGCCAGACTGCTCACTTGAGGGAATGATATTAAAAGCAAAACTGAAGTACTTTGGCCACATAATGAGAAGACAGGATACCCTGGAGAAGAAGCTGATGCTAGGGAAAGTGGAAGGCAAAAGGAAGAGGGGCCGACCAAGGGCAAGATGGATGGATGGTATTCTGGAGGTGACTGACTCAACCATTGGGGAGCTGAGGATGGTGACGGCCGACAGAGGGCTCTGGCGTGGACTGGTCCATGAAGTCACGAAGAGTCGGAAACGACTGAACGAATAAACAACAAATAAACCTCTGAGTTTATTAGGCCACTGATTAGTTGAGTGACTAGACATTGGGATTAACCCCTGAACCTGACAAAATTAGGCTATTTTTTCTCTGCAAGGCTTCTCTGTTGTGTGTGTGTGTGTGTGTGTCTTCAAGTCAACCACTCCTAGACAGGGATTTCCCCTTATAGGGATTTTTCTCAGGAATCTAGGAGGGGAAAAGTTTATGTTCCCCCTCTTTCTTCATTGGCTGTACTCTACCTATTTGCCAAAAGTTATTTGCATTTTTTTAAAAAGACATATACATTAAACACAAAAGTGCATTTAAATGTCATTTATATGTTTAGTTTTTATAAATGATCATTTTCATTTTTCTTGTTGTGGCTGTTCTAAGAAGACATTCAAATAAAAAAAGTTTCCTGCAGCGAACAATGGGTAATGCAAAAGATAGACAAGCTGGAAAATGTTTTGTTTTTTTCAAGAAGGGACTTTCCTGTGGCTTTCTGACAGGTGGTCTCACATTTGCAAGAAAATGAAACTTCCCATTTCTCTATGTGAAGGGAATTAGAAGAAAAGGAATTAATCTTTATCCAAGCACAGAAGACAGCTGGTCCTTGACTACTTATCTTGGCTATCTAGCCTTTGGCCATATGAGAGTGCCACCCCTTGGCCCTTGAGTTGGCAGAAAAGTATGCCCGCATAAGTTGTGCTGGCCTGTTGCCAGTCTTTCTTCTGCAAAAGTAGGGAGACTGGCGAAAGGTGCTGTCTTTTACAGTACATCCACAACTAGCCAAGTTAAGGAAAGGAATTGGTGGGTTCCTCTGGATGTTAAAGCTGGCTATATTTTATATGTTTTGCTTTGCTAGCACTGAGTTTATACCTATAACACTGCTTATACCTGAACTATGTCTGAGACATATATACTGTACACACAGAGAGAGAGAGAGAGACAGATGTATCCGTATGTGTATGCATATGTGTACATGTGCATATGTTGTCTTTCATTTCCTTTTCTCTCCTTCCCCTTCCTCCTTCCCTTACTTTCCTTGTGATAATTGTTTTAGGCCTAGAATGTTGGTTATATCTGAATGGGATTTGAAGTATATTTCTTTCTCTCTTCCTGTCATTGATTGATTGATTGATTACTTGCCATCAAGGTGCATAGATAGATTTTCTCCAAGATGATCTTTCCATAACCTGGTCTTTCAGGTCTTCCAACAGTGCCCCCATCGCCACTGTAACTGAGTCCATCCATCTTGCTGCTGGTCGTCCTCTTCTTCTCTTTCCTTCTGCCTTTCCCAGCATTAGAGCCTTCTGCAGAGAGCTGGGTCTTCACATAATATAGCCAAAACATGATCATTTGAGCCTGATCATTTGTGCCTCAAGGTGAATGTGTTCTGTTTATGATATTGTGTCCTTCTAAGGATATAAATGTGCTGGGATACTATATCCTGGAAGTATGGATGTCCCATACTTATTGTGGTATAAATATGTCCCATATTAATACCACAATAAATATGTGGCAACCGTGAGTGAGTAGAGGCTGCATGGTAGCCGAAAGAAGTGCCAAGTGAGGGTGGGGGTCAGGGCAGAGTAATTCCTCTGAAATAGCAATAATAGCAATAATAGTGGGGCAGTTTGGAGCTAAGAGAAGCTGAGTTAGTAATCAAAGTGATATATTAGGAAAATGCCCACCGTTATGAGAAGGAGCTAATATGGTTGATTTCTAATGCTAAATATGTGGCTAAAGACATAAGCTCTTAGATCCTTCATTGGGCAAAGGCTGTAAAGAGTTAAAGCGGGCAAAGAAGTGGCAGGCAGGCGATTGCAGATCAGTGAAGAATCAGCAAAAAGGAGGGGTGGGAGTGAACTGGCTGGAAGGCTCCTGCGGACAAAGCAGATTGTGAGTTAAACCAACAAGTGCTTCTGTTTCCTCTTTAGACTTAAAGAGAAGCTCTCACCGCCTTGCAGACCGTGAACAATTAATTTAGGTCAGTCACAATTTTCACAGCAGTTTGCAAAAGTAAGTTCAAGAAAAATTAAGACAGCTTTCTTGTGAGACCAGGACCCAACACAATGATATTGTCTCAGAGGGCATGAAAAGAGATTTTGGATATAGTAAAAAAATAAAATAAAACCCTTTTTAAAGGTAGGAAAGATTCTGAGAAACAGAATTAGGCAAGCTCAGGTTTCTGAGGTGCAAAATTAGGAGCAAAGTCACACACCCTTGATGCAAATCGGGTTGATCCAGACACAGTTGCTAATGGCATTTTTCCTGTGATCTATTTGATTGATTACAGAAGAAAGTATCATTGGGTGGACCTTAGTCAAATTCAACCTGTGACTAATTAAAGAGAACCATGTATATCAATAAAGGGGCGTAGTGGCTCAGTGGGTAAGTCGCCAGGCTTGTTGATCGCAAGTTCGGAGGTTCGAATCCCTAGCCCCGCGTGACGGAGTGAGCTCCCGCACTCGCCCCAGCTCTTGCCAACCTAGCAATTCGAAAGCATGCAAATGCAAGTAGATTAATAGGTACCACTTCGGTGGGAAGGTAACAGCGTTCCGCGTGCGTCATGCCGGCCACATGACCGTGGAAGCGTCTTCGGACAACGCTGGCTCTTCGGCTAACAAACGGAGATGAGCACCGGCCCCTAGAGTCGTACACGACTGCACAAATGTGTGGGGGGGGACCTTTACCTTTACCTTTAAAGGTGATATTTATCATGAAATCATGATAACAGCCTAGGTATCCTTATGTATAGTGGTGGTTTGGAATTATTGTAGGAAAAGAGTTTGTAGGATTCCCCCAATCAAGGAAAAATAACCAGTGGCTGTGTTCACATAATGCACTTAATCAGGTCAGTTACAAACCTACTGACTGCATTCAGGCATGTTAAGTTCAGCTATTTTTAACCTATATTTTTTATGGCTTCATGTATTCCTTAGTTGATCGGGCAATGAACTGTAACTCGGTTAATGTGTGAACACAGCCAGTTTGTTCTGAGAGGAGATCATTTTCACCTTTTTTTGTGCCATTCTAGATGTATCTTTGCCTAATCCTCATTTAATCTTTTTGACCTTTTTGTGGGAGGGAGAGCAATGTTTGTTCCTTAAACATTATGTTTTTTTTTTCATTCAGATCTTGGAGTGCCCATCATCACCACCACCACTACACAGGATATGCTTCTTCCTTCTTCCTTTACTACCTTTTTATGTATATCAGTATAAGTTTCTTTGCACTGTATGTTTTGTTGTAAACATATGCCTTATCTGTCAGTGTCACTGTTGATGCTGTATGTAGGTTATATAGGTTAAGATGGTGGCTGAGCCCTTTTGGGGTTTTTTTTTGAGGGGGGGGGTCTGTCTTCCAGTCAGTTGTCTTCTTTTTCTTGATATATTGATATATTGTATTTTTATATTTTATAATAGAATTTTAATCTTTATGTTTGTAAACCGCCCAGAGTCCCCTTTGGGGGAGATGGTGCGGTGATAGAAGTTTAATAATAATAATAATAATAATAATAATAATAATAATATACTTTGTTTTCTTTTAATTTTTTATTCATAAGCTACCTGGAGTTGCTATGGAGTCAAGTGGCCTTGAAACTGAAAAAAAAAGTAGTATTGTGCATCTCTTTTGGTATTTTTATCCAATAATGCATTCAGAATTTTTTCAGAATACATTCTCCTCACAGGTGGGAAAATTGGATAACTACACAAGGAACAACGGACTGGTTTAAGATTGGGAAAGGAGTACGGCAGGGTTGTATACTCTCACCCTTCCTATTCAACTTGTACACAGAACACATCATGCGAATCCAAGGCTGGAGTTAAAATCGCTGGAAGAAACATTAACAATCTTAGATATGCAGATGATACCACTTTGATGGCTGAAAGCGAGGAGGAGCTGAGGAGCCTTGTGATGAAGGTGAAAGAAGAAAGTGCTGGGTTGCAGTTAAACCTCAAAAAAACCAAAATTATGGCAACCAGCTTGATTGATAACTGGTGATTAGAGGGAGAAAACGTGGAGGCAGTGACAGACTTTGTATTTCTAGGCACAAAGATTACTGCAGAGGTTGACTGCAGCCAGGAAATCAGAAGACATTTACTTCTTGGGAGGAGAGCAATGACAAATCTCGATAAAATAGTTAAGAGCAGAGACATCAGACTGACGACAAAGGTCCGCATAGTTAAAGCAATGGAATTCCCTATAGTAACCTATGGCTGCGAGAGCTGGACCATAAGGAAGGCAGAGCGAAGCAAGATAGGTGCTTTTGAACTGTGGTGTTGGAGTATCAGGTACATTCGCTGCCTTATTTATAAAAATAATAAAGGCGGGATAAAAAAATATTTTATATATATGATTTTTTCCTCTCTATCCTCTCTCTATAGCAGTGTTTTCCAAAGTCCCGCCATTGGCGACACACCAACGGCGGCGGTGGCGGCGGTGTGGGGCGTGCGTGGCGGCAGCGTGCATGGTGGTGGCGTGGGGGTGCGCACGGGGTGGCGATGTGCACAGCGGCAGTGGCCTCGTGTTTCGCGCTAAAACCCGGAAGTGCTAATGGTGTGCTGCTGCCGCCGCCACTGCCACTGCTGCCACACACACCGTTGCCGTTGCCCCGCATGCCGCTGCAGGGCCGGCGGCGACGCGCCATCAGCACTTTGGGGTTTTGTCGTGACAAAAGTGTCACGACACACAGTTTGGAAAGCTATGCTCTATAGCAGAGCTTTCCAAACTGTGTGTGGCGACACAAAAGTGTGTCGCCACACACAGTCTGGTGTATCGTCACACAACCCGGAAGCGCTGATCATCATCAGCGCTTCCGGGTTTTCCCGTGGCGACA
Source organism: Charina bottae (assembly GCA_023362775.1). Classification (NCBI taxonomy): domain Eukaryota; kingdom Metazoa; phylum Chordata; class Lepidosauria; order Squamata; family Charinaidae; genus Charina; species Charina bottae. Next base: position 1,118,132 of record JALMGJ010000017.1, on the reverse strand, counting down.
CACGAACGGCGGCACGCAAAAACTGAAAGCGGCAGCAGCGCTTCCAGGTTTTTGCGCGCTGCCGCAACGGCGGCACTTCCGGGTTTTCCCATGGCGACACACCAACGGCGGCACGCAAAAACCCAAAAGCGGTAGCAGCGCTTCCAGGTTTTTGCACGCTGCTGCAACGGCGGCACTTCCAGGTTTTCCCGCGGCGACACACCAACGGTGGTTGGTGTGTCGCTGTGGGAAAACTTTGGAAAGCCCTGCTCTATAGTCTTATAGAGAGTATGTGTGTCTTACTGTATTCTCTGAGACTGTCAAAGTGAAGGAAAGATGAAAATGCTGAAGAATGCAGACTGTATGAATCTGCTGTCACCGTTCAGAGCTTATAAGCAGAAACAAATTAGCTTGATTTCATGGCCAGGACTTATGTCGTGGAAGAAGAACAGCATACAACACTGAGAAGGAAAGCTAACAATGATTTATACTGTATGAAAGTTTCTCGGGCTCCAAATTGTGGGAAAGTGGAGCATCGTTACAGCAAAAAAAGGTTACATTCATGGAGAATTGCATTCCCAGTAGGAACAACGCGATTGGTTATTAATTCCATGGGCTTTGTGTTGATTGGTTTTTATTTTGCCAGTTCCTAAAAAGGCCCACCATTTTCCAGGAACTGGTCACGTGCAGCGGGTTCAAAAAGGTTTTTCTAGTTAAGTAATTAATTTCAAAGGGATTACAGCAGATACTTTTAATTGTTAGCTTAACATTGGTGTTTTTAAGCAAATGGCACCAGAAGGAATGTGTTAATAAGTGTTGCATGGATTCAATCAAAGACAGAGAAGGAAGTTTTTGTCTTGCTTTGATAAGGATGGAAAGATTTTTAATCAAAGTGGAAAATATTTGCCTTTGAGCAAGTCTTTTTACTCCAGTTAGTAAAGGGTGTGTGTATGCTTGTGTGACTCTTGGATATGGAGGAAATGTTTTTATTATCCTTTACACTAATAAACAAGGACATTTATTGCTTTATTTTTTTGATAAAAGAACTGAAAACAAATTAAAAGGAACCGTATGAGGCTGGAACAAAATGTGAACTCATTGTGAGAACTAGCACAAATAGGTGCTAAATTAAGTTCAGGATTTGCTCCAGTTTGCATCCTTGCCTTTATGAAATGAGGGACGAGGACCGGAGAAGATGAGATAATATCTGGGGATGAGTCATCCGACTCCAGATGATGCCCCTGCGAAAAGGGAGGGAGAAGACAAGAGAGTGAATTATGGGCCCCTAAATGCTTATGTCATCAAGATGAGGACCTAGATTAGAAGAGTATATCCAACTTCTCAATTAGGGACCACGACCCCAGCATGACCCTAGTTAATGAGATTGGGACAGAAAGTCATGAACCTGACATCCCTAACTAGAGTCTGTGACCGTAGGTTAACCTTAGCTAATTAGCATTTTAAGAAACACGCCTCTAAGGTAACTTTTATGGGAAACATGGGTCATGCTAAGGGATATTATGGGATAGCATGTAACATGTGGAACAATACGCAGATGCCAAAAGAAATAGCCAACGAGGGGCTCAGGAAACAGCCTTAATGATCTCTGTGAACTGTATAAAAGGTGCCGTTTGTCTTGTGTTTGGGGCTTCTCTCCTGCTGCGGGGAGGAGTCCTGTTTTCTTGTAGACGTCTGCAATAAAACAAGCCTTTGATTCTCCCGCTCTGTGTGATTATTGGCTTATTGCGCCGGGTGAAAGGACCAACCGCGATTTGCGGCCAACAGTCAAGATGCAGACATTTAACTCAAAGGTTCGGTGTGATTCTGTGCTCGCTCTCAGTGCATATGAGAGAGTCATTTACTCTATGTACATTTGATTTTCATCTATGTATTACATGCAATATGTTGGTAGTCTTTCGGGTTTGAAGAAGACACCCTGTTGTGCGGTTCATCTGTGGACACGGAGGTGGCTCTGCAGTGCCAGTCTGGAAGCGCAGAGTCTAGCGCAATGGGGGCACTGGAAGTCCACTGTTGTAATAACTGTGGGTGTTATTCTGTGACGCCACTCACGGTTTTCTACCAGTTTTTGGCAGCGTCTGTCTTCAAAGCCAGTGGAGGCTTCATAGCACAGGGCTCGCCAGCGGGTTCTGTCAGCAGCCGCAGATTCTAGTTCCCTTGGCTGAACGTCAGAATAGCGTAGGGTTTCCTTCGCAGCCTCTTTGTAGCGCTTGCGTGGACGGCCTCGAGGTCTCTTCCCAGACTCCAGTACACTATAGAGCAACTGGGGAGGCATACGGTGGTCATCCATTCTGATGACGTGCCCCGCCCACCGCATCTGGGCTCTGAGAATCAGGGACTCAATGCTGGTGGACCCTGCGTGACCCAAGACCTCCAGTTTGGAGACACGGTCTTGCCAACGAACGCCGAGGATGGAGTGGAGAGTGTGCATGTGAAATTCCTCCAGTTGTTTGATGTGCCAGAGTCCAGGACTCACATCCATATAGGAGAGAAGGGATAAGCACAGCTCTGTAGACTTTCAGCTTTGTGGAGATATGGATGTTGTGTTGATTGAGCATTCTAGTATGCAGCCCACCCCATGCAAAATAAATAGCAGGGAATTGGCATTACTATCGTGTCCTGCCTGGATTAGACATTCGAAAGCTGGATAGTTATCTATCAAGGATGCTGTATGGGCACTAGATTTCTGCATCAATAAAGGGACTTTCAAACCGATGCCTCTGCCATAAAAGCAAAGTAGGACCCCTATGTTCAGGAGCAGCTTACCTCAAGATCATTCAGCAACATTTGGAAGACCATGACTTTGCACTTTTGAGCGGTAGGTAAAAACCAACACTTTGAATTGAGCCTGGAAAGAAACACAGCAACCCCCCCAGTCTTTCAAGTTGGATTTCAGCTTGCAAAACTGTGTTGGCTGCTCAGTCTGGGAGCAGAAGTCCAACCCATCTGTTCTGGCTGCTAAGAAAAACCTCCTAACAGTACAGTAAGAACCGTAGGATAGTGGAAACAATTATTCAGGTAAGTGGTGGACTCTCCTTCGCTAATTTGTTTGAGCAGAGCCAGACAGCTGTCCATCAGGGACACTTTAATTAGGAGTCTTGCACCGGCTAGGGCAAGGCTGGCTGGGGAATTCTGGGAGTTGAAGTCCACCCATCTTAAACTTGCCACGGTTGGGAAACACTGGGCTAGGGATTGGACTTAGTGGCTTAATTGGCCCCCTCCAGTTCTATGATTCTTTGATTCTATGGACAGTGCAAAGTTAGGAAGGAACAAGGGATCATCTCTCACTTTTGAGAGAGCAACAGTGAGAAACCCAGCAATACCACCAGAAATATCAGGCACAAAGAAGTTTCCCTTGTTGAAAACAACCAATCACCTCCAGCCTTCTTCACCCTTGAGCAGTGCAACTATTTCGGTATCGTTTGAGTACTAATTGGGATTTACATCATTAACTTTCCAGTTCCATTGTTTGTTGTGTTTTGTTTACATTTTGTTAGCTGTCCCGAGTCCTCCCCAGATGAGAACAGTAGGATAGTGTGGAAGTTTTGTCACTCTCAAAATATAAGTGGCGAGCCAAGAAAAGGTTTATTCGAGGAGTTGAGGCAGGAGACAGGAGCACGCAGGTGCATTGTGAGGTCTCCAAAGAACATATGCAGTCAACAGGCTTTGTATAGCCTTCAAAGTCAACATATGTGGTCAACAAGCTTCATACAGGTAGTCCTCACTTAACAACCATTCGTTTAGTGATGGTTCGGACTTACAGCGATGCTGAAAAAACTGACTTACAACCGGTTCGCACGCTTATGACCGTTGCAGAATCCCCACGGTCATGTGATCATGATTTGGGTGCTTGGCAACCAGTTCACATTTATGACCGTTGCAGCATCCCATGGTCACATGATCGCCATTTTTGACCTTCCCGCCTGGCTTCTGGCAAGCAAAATCAATAGAGAACCGTGTGATCGCTTAACAGCTATGTGGTTCGCTTATGCCCACGGTGATTCGCTGAACAACGAAAGGTCGTAAAATCGGGTCAGATTTGCTTAATGACCGCTTTGCTTAGCAATCGAAATTCCGGTTACAATTGTGGTCGTTAAATGAGGACTACCTGTATAACCTTCAAAGTCTACATATGCACTCAACAGCCTTCATATAGCCTTGAAAGTTGCAACATTTGCAAAACAGTCAACTGAACAGGAACATTTTGTGATTTCTTCCTTCAAACCCAAGTCAAAACTTATCCTATCTAGCTTTGTGGTTGTCTAGTCTTTTACATCAGGCTCTACCACAACTATCTCTTGCCCTACTGCCTTTTTACACTCTGTGCGCATTGGATCAAGCAAAGTTGCAAATTGGTTTCCTGGAACAAACAAAAATAGCGGTGGTGATGAAATTTTACTTCTACAGCAGGAAGAGGGCAAAATAAATAAAAGCGAATATCTGACAGGCCTTGGTTAAATCACTGTTGGAAACAAGGAACAGGACGAGAAGACGACTCAGACTTGTCTATCGGCTTAGCTCAGTGTTTTTCAACCTCAGCAACTTGAAGATGTATGGATTTCAACTGCCAGGATTCCCCAACCAGCACTGAGAAACTCTGGCCTAGCTGGGCAGGAATGGGAGAGAGACCTGCAGGTTTGCTCTAGATAGCCAATTCTGTTGCAGGACAGGGTTCCTCACCCCCCTCCCCAATTCTGTCCTGGGGATTAAATGACCTTAGATCAGAGCTTTCCAAACTTTTCATGTTGGTGACACACTTTTTAGACATGCATTATTTCGCAACACAGTAATTGAGTTTTACTAGCAAACCGGAGGTTAAACTAACTAACTTAGAAGAGATACGGACACATACATAAATTGTAATAGCAAAATGTATGGGGACACAACGTATCTCATGAAAACAGAGCTCCCCTCTTACAGCAAGGCACAAGGCAGGCACTAGGACCTGCGCAGAATCACAGCAGGTTTGGAGGCAGCAAGCACAAGGCAGGCACTAGGACCTGTGCGGAATCCTGGCAGGGCAGGTTTGGAGGCAGCCAGGTACAAGGCAGGCACTAGGACCTGTGCGGAATCCTAGCAGGGCAGGTTTGGAGGCAGCCAGGCACAAGGCAGGCACTAGGACCTGTGCGGAATCCTGGCAGGGCAGGTTTGGAGGCAGCCACGTGTCCCGACTCAGAGTTTGAAAAGCTCTGCTTTAGATACAGGGTTTGCAAGGCTGGCTGGGGAATTCTGGGAGTTGAAGTCCATACAGCTTAAAGTTGCTGAGGTTGAGAAACACTGCTCTAGAGTAACCATTGGTTTCTCTTGCTCAGTATTGCCAACATTGACAGTGGCTGTCCACACCAGCTGTGTATAGAGGCACCACAATGGCCCAGCATTTCCCATCTTCTTCCTTGATTGAATACCCGTGGCCTCAACTCATCCCCAACCCATGATTTCAACCTACTTCTGTTATAATTTCATGTACCAGAATAAAAGTAATGCCTTACACCTACTGGCTGGGGAATTCTGGGAGTTGAAGTCCACACATCTTAAAGTTCCCAAGGTTGAGAAACACTGATTTAGCTCATTATTGACCAGCAGCTCCAGGTCCCTGTGATCTTTAGCTTCTGAGCTCCCCCTCGGGTTTGTTTTGCAAAGCAAAGCATACACTTCAGCTCATCAAATTCCATCCTTTTTCTAGCTAGGTTCTATTTTAAAAAACAATGTACAGTATATTGGCAGGCCTTTTCATTGGCTAGGAAACAGCAGCAGATGAGGCAAGATAAAGAAGTAAAGGGATGGCTGTGTTCACACCACACACTGAACTGAGGGCGGTGAACAGAGAAATGAATGTTGCAAACCTCTAAAACATTGCGAAACCTGTAAAAGAATGTTGATGGATGGATGGTGACAGTGGAGATGGTACGGATGAGAGATAACGGGAGTGAAACAACACAGAACCAGTAGAGAGATGGGAAGGAATGCAAGCATGCGCAGATAAAGGATATTTTGTCCGAAAGTAACCGGACAGGTATTTAGAATATTAAAAAGCACACCCTGCATGAGATAATTCCATGCCTAGAGGTGGGAAAAATCCCTAAAAGGTAAAAAGTGTAGAAATATTAGGTAACCAACACAGATGTCTGCATGTCTGCCTAACACTGTGGTAAAAATTATCCAGTTATTGATTTTTGCTTGTAACCACTCCTTATTAAAAAAAAAAGTATAAATAACTTGTTTGAGAAGTTCAGGGTTCCTCTTTTGAAAGAGGAATCCCGTTTCACTTGGTTCCAAATAAAATGGAGAAAAGTTTTCTTGTGTCCCGAGTCTTATTGGACTGACTGTTGGGCTAATAAATTACAACGTTTTGTGGCCAACAGAACCAAGTTCACTTAAAAACAGCATCCGTGGGGGAGGGGGAGGTGTCAAAAAAGTCAAGATGGTGGTTATAACCCACAATGAACCCCGCCCCTTTTAATGTGGATTGTGCATACTGTATGTTAAAATAGGGTGGGTGTAATCACACAGTCACTCTTAACCTCTTGACTTTTTTGACTTTTTTGACACCTTGCAGAGGCCCCCAACTAAAAACTGAGTGGCTGCCATTGCACAACACACTAAGCTTGGTTCAGGCTAACCTTGGTTAGACTTTGAAGCATAGTGTTTCTGCAAGCTCAGCCTGTTTTGGTCAGCGCAATTGCAAACTTGGGAAGTGGGTTAATCTAGTAAAACAGGTGGGCAACGTCAGGCCCGCAGGCCGTATAAGGCCCGCAGGGTTCCCGCCCACAAACCCCGCCCCTTCCACACAATTGGCTCCCACCCACAAACCCCGCCCCCCAGTGCTTGTGATTGGCTCCTGCCCGCAAACTCCGGCCCCTGGTCCATGGAAATCCCAGAAACCCCACTCCCCCCCCCCCGGTCCCCGGTGTCAGGACTCTGGCAGAGACAGACTATCATGTGTATTGGGTGAAAGAATGAGTATACAGGAGACGCCGGATCCGGACCCGAGGGTTCCCAACAACACATCACCGGTGATGGCTGTCTGAGCACCAAGAGACATTTACATGACACGGGTCAAGGAAGACAGGAAAGACAGGAAAGGGAGGGGGGAATGCTCTGGGTTTGGGAATGCTTAAAATGTCAAGTCTTGTCAATCACAAATCACTCAAGTCTTTCTTTCGTGTAACAGCTACTTGTACTATAATAAACTGTTTACTTTTTGGCAATTGCGTCCCATCGACTGCTTAAGAGAAACAGTTTACTGAGACAGGGAGCGAAGCACATCACATAAAGACTTGAGTCATCGTATGCCGATTTTTCCCGGGACTACTTCTGAACAATCAGAGAGCCTTACGGTCGAGAATTGGCTTGACAGCTCGTGGTGGCCAACTCCTATGCCTGCTAGAACCGAAATGGGGACAGCCAGAGCACCGATGGTGGCCACGGAAGACGCGAGACTCAGCACGTCCTCGGAACAACTGGTAGAACCAACAGAAGTCCAGACCGAGATAGCGGAGAAGAAGAGAACGAGGAAGACCAAGGGAGTGGAAGTAAGAGACCCCCCCAAAACCCCAATACCACGGATCCAGAAACCGATGGCAGAGTGGTCACTAGGGGTCGGGGGTGGCATGAACCCGGGTCCAGTGAAACACGCTGCCAAACCAAGGATTTCACAATCCCAAAAGGTAGCAGCGCTAGAGGTCAGAGCGTCTCGCGTAGATTCGGAATTGGAAACTATAAATCAGAAATTGACAGCCATACAAGATGCGTTGGAGAGATTATTGCAACAACCTCAACCTCGAGAAAGGAACCTGGGTGATACAAGGCGTGCCAGTTCTCCTACTACCTCCACGGACAGCGAGTTTACAGAAGAAAGTGAACAGGAGGAAGAGGATGGAGAAGTGGAAGGAGTGGAAGAATCCCCCCTACAGATGAGCCATGTGAGTAATGTACCCTTTTATTCGTCAAACAAACCTATCATAGTAACAAAACTGAAAACGAGGTTTGATAGAGACCCAGAGAAGTTGGCCTGCTTCCTAAATCATGTCCGAGGGTTCATGAAAGAATTGGAGGAATTTTTCCTCAATGAGGAAGCGAAAGTGAGATACGTCTCGAACTTCCTTAAAGGAGAAGCAGCGAAGTGGCTAGCCACTCTGCATGAGACTAAGGCCAAAGAACTTTACAATTTCAATGCATTTATGATGGCTCTGAGAAAACGCTTCGAAGATACCTTGTCTCGAATGTCAGCAAAAGTGGAATTACAAAGCTTGAGACAAGGGAACAGAACCGTAGCAGAGTACGCCTTGGAGTTTAAAAAACTCATGAGTCGATTACCCAACTTTATTTATAATTTATTTATAATTTATTTATAAATATCCAAATGGCCCTTGGCAGAAAAAAGGTTCCCCACCCCTGTAGTAAAACATATTTCATGAATGGGAAGAAGAAGAAGAAGAAGAAGAAGAAGAAGAAGAAGAAGAAGAAGAAGAAGAAGAAGAAGAAGAAGAAGAAGAAGAAGAAGAAGAAGAAGAAGAAGAAGATATAACTGCAGCCTTGAAAGATGGCTAAATATTGCATTCGGAAAGAACAATAAGTGATTGGGCTCAGGAATTATTTAGGGAACAGGCAAAGTGATAACAGTTAAAAGCCTGGCTCTTTCAAACAGCCTTTGGGACTGTGGAGTGAGGAGGGGATGCACCTGAGATGTATGGTGGCTGTAAGATAAGCTATTCAATTACTGACTTTGAACATTGGAGAAGATTCCTGAGAATACCATAGATAACCAAGAAAACATGGTTCATTGAACAAATCAACCCAGTTCTCATTTGACGGACAAATGACCAGGCTCAAATTATATTTTACACACATTATGCAACGACCCAGCTCTCTTGAGAAGTCCATAATGCTGGGAAAGATGGAAGGAAAGAGAAGAGGACGACCAGCAGCAAGATGGATGGACTCAGTTGCAGCAGCTATGGGTGCAACATTGGAAGGCCTGAAGGACCAGTTTGGGAACAGAAACCCCTGGAGAAAATCTGTCTCTGTGGTAACTAAGAGTCAACACCGACTTGCTGCCACATAATCAATCAAAGCAATTACTGACTAAGTAGGATAAGGTGAAATTTATGTTATTAAGATGTGGTTATTTACTGATTTACTGATAGGGGCACGATGGCTCAGCGGTTCAGATGCCAGGCTTGTCGATCAGAAGATCGTGGCTTATGTTTTAGCATTACGTATATATTTAAAGAAAGTAGATTTAAAGAGAGTTTGTTTGATGTAGTAGTTAAAGCCACTGGGCTAGAAACTGGAAGACTTTGAGTTTGAGACGCCAGGCTTGTCGATTGGAAGATTGCAAGTTCGGAGGTTCGAATCCCTAGCCCCGCGTGACGGAGTGAGCTCCCGCACTCGCCCCAGCTCTTGCCAACCTAGCAATTCGAAAGCATGCAAATGCAAGTAGATTAATAGGTACCACTTCAGTGGGTAGGTAACAGCGTTCTGCGTGCATCATGCCGGCCACATGACTGTGGAAGCATCTTCAGACAACGCTGGCTCTTGGGCTAACAAACGGAGATGAGCACCGGCCCCTAGAGTCGGACACGACTGCACAAATGTGTGGGGGGAACCTTTACCTTTACCTATTTACTGATGATTCTTTATGCATCAATTTATATACTGTTGACATTGTTGATGTTTTTGCAGAACGCCACTGAGATATGTCCCAGCTGAAGCAGCATCAAAGCACCTGAAATAAGTAAATAAAAACAAAACAAAACACCTGGATGGAATCTTGGGGTGAAGGTGGGGGCTTGTAAGAGGAAGAAGTGAAGAAGCAGTGGGAAACATGGAAGGTTTTCAATAAGACAGTCAGAGAGAGTAAAAGTCTGTGAACAAGGCAAAGTTGTGGCCCAATCACGAGAATCTCGCCTAGAAGCATCCGGTATTTCTGCCTGCCCAGTAGGAAATGACACTTCCTTTTTCTGCTTTTACCAGCCAGCGCACACAGAAGTAGAACTGCAACCAGCCAATTTCTCTCAACTAGGTGGCAGCACCAGAGTGAGCCTGGCTGATCTAGAAAGCTAAGTAAGGTTGCCCTTTATTATTATGGGATGCAGGACTTTTCATCCAGGAAGTCCAGGGCTCAAAGAGAGATGGGGAAACTGAAAAAAAAGACCATCCTAGAAAACAGCAGTGACAACCACTTTCATGATTTGGCCAAGGAAACATCAAAGATATTTTAAAAATTTATTTATTGGATTTATATGGCCTCCCATCTCAAATATCCAACACTGGGTGGCCATATAAATTCAATAAACAACTAAATAAACGTCCATGGAAGTCACCCACTGGTTTTTCAGAAGGCCTTTAAAATGTGACTTTTCCAGACGGCCTTGGGGATGGAATGGATTAGAGGAGAGAACCGCCCTTGTTTGTTTCCCCCCCCCCAACTTTTTGAGCTATTGCATTTGTAATTTAATGATTGCTACGTTGTTTTGACTGTTTTTAATTTTCTTGTGTATCTGTAGGCCACCTGGAGTCCTTTGGAAATTGGATCAGCCTATAAGCCGTAGCAAATATATAAATAAATTAAAGGTGGCATGGCTTTTTCTTAAGGACATTCTGGTAGAATGGGCAGGCGGCAAGTTCATGGCAGCGTCCCATTTAAGCTTGCTTTGAAAAGTCTAGATCTGGCAGTGGCCCCAAAAGAGAATCTTTCCAGTCCCCTTTGAGTCGAGTCTGGCCGGACCAGGAGATGAATCAAAGCAGCTGTTTCAAGAGGCAGAGCAGGAGATGTGCTGAGAGGCCCATCTTGACAACCTGCAGTCCTCGTCGGGCTTTAGGGCAGAACAGGGTGAGGGTGGCATGGTGGATCTTCCTCCCGCTTCCTTGGCAGGGCTGACAATGGCAGAATGTTGATAAAAGAACTGGTCTGTATGCCAGAGGTTCCAGGTTCAAGGAAGAATAATAATAATAAAAAAAACCAGGTTGGAGAACTGAAACTTTATCTGGAAATGGTTGATCTAGGAAAGCCGGAGTAGATAGTATTGAGTTAGAGGGACACAGGAGTTCTGCTAGCGCACATTCCCAACCCTGTCCCCTGCTTCCAAGCCAGATGAAAAAACTCACAAGCAGCATGGACTACAGCCATCCCCTCTCCCTCTGCCCCAAAACGTGTAGTTCTCCTCCGAACGTGCACAACAGTTGACTATCCCAAACCTTTGAAGAACGTAAGAACCTTGCTGCCTCTGACCAAAAGGCCATTGACTTTGGGGCATCCTGTTCCCTGGCAGGGGGTCCCTGTTAGCAAGGCTTCAAGTCAGCAACTTTGCCCCATTGCGTTTGAGGTGGTTCTCGAGGGTAAATGACCTTTGCACACAAAGCTTCCATTTTTAGCTTTCCTTACCTGCTGCCTTTGCTGCCTGCAGCTACCTCGGTTTAAAATCCTTTCCAAAATCTCAGTTGAAAATCAGAAGACAGAGGCTCTCCCGGTTTGCAGAGAACACAAGGAGAGGTGAGTTGGGTTTGTCCCAAAGAACACTGGATCCTGCATTCTGTCTCCAACTGTGGCCAGTTAGGAACTTTTGAGCAGAGGTAAAAGGTAAAGGTAAAGGTTCCCCCCGCACATTTGTGCAGTCGTGTCCGACTCTAGGGGCCGGTGCTCATCTCCGTTTGCTAGCCGAAGAGCCAGCGTTGTCCGAAGATGCTTTCACGGTCATGGGGCCGGCATGATGCAGCGTAACGCTGTTACCTACCCACGGAAGTGGTACCTATTCATCTACTTGCATTTGCATGCTTTTGAATTGCTAGGTTGGCAAGAGCTGTAGCTAGTGCGGGAGCTCACTCCGTCACGCGGGGCTAGGGATTCGAACCTCCAAACTTGCGATCTTCCGATCGACAAGCCTGGCGTCTTACCCGCTGAGCCACCACGCTCAAGACAATGACTATAATCTTCCCATATTGTATATCCTCGAATAACTGGTATTTGAAGATGGATTACTTTGGGTCATAGCAGTTCCAAGATAATCAGATTTTTCTGCCCTTGGGACAGCTATTCTTCCTCAAAGGACGCTTGGTGCCAGAAGCTGCAGTGTTATGTGTGTGTGTGTGTGTGTGTGTGTGTGCGTCTGTGCGTGCGTGCGCCTCTCTCTCTCCCAGCACTTAAACCTTCCCTTGATTTCTCAACCACTCTTCTCCTCCAGTTGCTTTTCAAGCCACAAACTAGGCCAGGGAGCTCATAAATGAGATTTAGTGCCTCTAAATTGTACATCTTTGTCCCAGATGGTTCCTCCTGGCCTCCCATCACCAGCGACGTAGGCATGCTCTTCATCTCTTTCCAGCTGGGTTTGGAATTCAGCCTCACTCTGCTTAAGGAGCTTGATCCAGATCACTCTGCCTGCTGTACCGACTTGAAGCGCCAAAGAAATGCCCAGGGTGGCTCAGGAAGGCAGGCTGAGAATGGAGGAGGGCACCTTCTATGTTCATAGCTTAAGCCAGTGTTTCTCAACCTTGGCCACTTTAAGATGCGTGGACCTCTCTGTAGGTTGAGTCATGGCAACTGGATTTCTTTCTTTTGCTTGAAACGTTTCGCTGCTTCTCCAAGTAGCTTCTTCAGTCTGGGAAAAAGTTGGTGAGGGGACCCTATATATGTCTTCCAGGGGTCCCCTGGAATATGGAATAAGGGAGTTTCACTTGGCGGGGTCCAGGAGGCGGGCCTTCTCTGCGGTGGCACCCGCCCTTTGGAACATTCTAACCCCGGAGGTGAGACAGGCCACATCGCTCCCGGCCTTCCGGAAGAACTTAAAGAACTGGTTCTGCCACCTCGCCTGGGGTGAGAAGGGTAACAGCTCCTCCTGGGGATGGCTGGTCCCATAGAGCCCTTTTAAAAACAACTTTGTTGCCTCTTGGATTTTATTTTTAATTTATTTGTATTTATATATATGTATAGGTATTATATTTTTATTAAGTTTAATTATTGACTTTGTAAACCGCCCAGAGTCCCCTTTGGGGGAGATGGGGCGGTGATATAAATTGAATTATGAATGAATGAATGAATGAATGAATGAATGAATGAATGAATGAATGGTCCCCTCACCAACTTTTGCCCAGACTGAAGAAGCTACTTGGACAAGCAGCAAAACGTTTCAACCAAAAGAAAGAAATCCAGTTGCCGTGACAACCTACAGACAATTCCACCTGGATGACTGAGAATCTTCATCGACACGTGTGGACTTCAACTCCCAGAATTCCCCAGCCAACTGGCTGGGGAATTCTGGGAGTTGAAGTCCACACATCTTAAAGCGGCCAAGGTTGAGAAACACTGGCTTAAGCGTTGGTCTGAAACTGGTGCAAAACTCCATCCACTTATGGATCTGCCTCTGCTTTTCTCTGCAACTGTCTCCTTGCCAGCAGTTAACTTTAGAAGGAGAAAAGGCATTTTGTTCTTGAGATTCTTAAGCAGTGAGATGTTGAAAACCCTGACTGATCTGCTGCAGATCGCCCAGTAATCTCCCAACAGATCTTTACACCAGGAGTGAGCAACTGGAAGCCTCCATTTTTGTACCTCTTGAGTTCCCCAAGACTGTTCAACCAAAATCATAAACTACCAATTCTTTAGTTTTGTTGTTTATTTGTTCAGTCGCTTCCTCTTCTACTCTTCGTGACTTCATGGACCAGCCCATGCAAGAGCCTCCTGTCGGCCGTCGCCACCCCCAGCTCCCCCACGGTCGAGTCCGTCACCTCCAGAATATCATCCATCCATCTTGCCCTTGGTCGGCCCCTCTTCCTTTTGCCTTCCACTTTCCCTAGCATCAGCTTCTTCTCCAGGGTATCCTGTCTTCTCATTATGTGGCCAAAGTACTTCAGTTTTGCCTTTAATATCATTCCCTCAAGTGAGCAGTCTGGCTTTATTTCCTGGAGTATGGACTGGTTTGATCTTTTTCTTTCTTTCTTTCTTTCTTTCTTTCTTTCTTTCTTTCTTTCTTTCTTTCTTTCTTTCTTTCTTTCTTTTTGATGAATTTTCCTCCAACACCACAGTTCAAAAGCATCTATCTTCCTTCACTCAGCCTTCCTTATGGTCCAGCTCTCACAGCCATAGGTTACTACAGGGAATACCATTGCTTTAACTATGCGGACCTTTGTTGTCAGTGTGATGTCTCTGCCCTTAACTATTTTATCAAGATTTGCCATTGCTCTCCTCCCAAGAAGTAGACGTCTTCTGATTTCCTGGCTGCAGTTTTCCTGGGCACTTTACATAATTCCTGGGCGCTTTACATAATCAAAAAAGGCAGAACAGTAAAAGAGAAACAGGAGATATGCATCCAGAAAGACCAAAGAGAGCAGCACAAAATCATACCAAACAAAATCTTAAAGGGGCTTACCCACCACCCTCTCCCAAGGCCTGGGGAAATACTCAGGTTTAATATTCATTAACGGCACATCATTATTTAACATAACATATTAATATTTTAGACTAGCCTATTTTGTAATCCAGGGACGCACAAATGATACAACTCTAGAATTCAAGGTTGCCAGATATTTGTGAAGGGTGTTGTTGTTTATTCATTCAGTCGTTTCCGACTCTTCGTGACTTCATGGACCAGTCCACGCCAGAGCTTTCTGTCGGCCGTCACCATCCCCAGCTCCCCAATGGTTGAGTCCGTCACCTCCAGAATACCATCCATCCATCCTGCCCTTGGTCGGCCCCTCTTCCTTTTGCCTTCCACTTTCCCTAGCATCAGCTTCTTCTCCAGGGTATCCTGTCTTCTCATTATGTGGCCAAAGTACTTCAGTTTTGCCTTTAATATCATTCCCTCAAGTGAGCAGTCTGGCTTTATTTCCTGGAGTATGGACTGGTTTGATCTTCTTGCAGTCCAAGGCACTCTCAGAATTTTCCTCCAACACCACAGTTCAAAAGCATCTATCTTCCTTCGCTCAGCCTTCCTTATGGTCCAGCTCTCGCAGCCATAGTTATGTATTTTATGAAAATAAGGACAAAGGGGGGGGGGTATGAAAGCCTCCATTATACTTAGCACACCTATTTTGCTTGAAACCTCACCCAATTCTACCAATCCTCTAATATTCTCTTCAGTCAAAAAAAAAAATTGCTCACCCCAATTTGCATTCTGCATGCCTTGATCGTAGAAAATTTGGGGTTAAATCCCCACCCAGCCCTGAAGTCAGCAGAGTTCAGTTTCAGAACAAGCTGTAGAAGCCTTTTTTAAAACTCCTCCCAATTAAAAAAAAATGCTCCAGGAAATGAAATAAAAATCCCCATGACCTTTATTTATACCTTTTAATTCCCTAATGATGTAATAGGCTGATTTAATTATACGGACAATTTTCATCATATCAGTCCATGTTAATATATATTTCATAATAATACAAAAAACATGAAAGGTTAATAATCTATGATTAAATTGAAATAAAACTTGTGAAGTTCTTGAATTTAAATTGGTTGTGAGTTATTAAAGTTAGCTAGCCAGTCTGAATCAGTATGCATGATTAAGTTTAAAAAAAAGAAATAGACAAATTCTAATTGCTAAAACATCACAGCTGGAATAGTCTGTCACTGAATAAGAACAGAATCAAATAACATGGCAGCATCCTGCATGTGAACCTGAGCTAGCTGGTCCACTTTATCAGCAAGGCAAATATTCATAAGAGCTAATGAGTCTTCCATCTTCACAAGAATCCTCCTTTTGAACATTCCTTCTTGGGGGATGAACATTGTGAAAAATATTACTTTTGGATCCGGTGTGTGGGTTTGCTAGAGATGTTTGGTTAATCATTGTTGGAATTCCAGGACAATGTTGTTGATGAAGATTCTGCTCAATATCATGTCAGTCCAGGGGTGGGCAACTAGAAGCCGGTAAGACAAAAACAGGCCTTGAATCAGCAATGTTCTCGGGGAGTCGCTGCCTATCAAATTAGACAACACCCCATCCAAGACTGATCTTTCTGTCTCTTGGGCATGGATTCTCTTTTCCAACCAGGATCTGCCCCCCCCCTTTTTTTTTTAAAAAGCAACCTGAAGTCCATGCTTGCTGGTGAAATGACAGTAACACTGTGGCATTATCAGAAGGGGCTGGATCAAAGTTTCCAGCACCCTTTTTTATATCTATTTCTTGTAAAATATTATATTTTGAAGGACTTGTGGGGGTTAAATCAAACAGCTATGCCTAGCAGAGGCTCAAAGCACTGATTTTGCTTCTTATTTCTATTAAAACAAAAAAGCGCGCCACCGGAATTTGGCATTTTGAAGCAGAACTTTGGCAGCAAAATTTGGGAGGTGGGTTCTGGTCACTGCAAAAGGGCTGGAGGAAACACAGGCAGGTTTCAGCTGTAGACAGTCATATCACACCTGAAATACGTTGAAGAGGCAATGGATCAGAGAAGCCATAGTGATGGATTTGGGTACTGGCTGGGAGTTGAACAAACGATCTTTGAGAGCCCCTCCAGTTCCATAGCTGGGTCTGTGCATGGCTGTAGGCTAATATGCTGAGGGAACTCACACATTGTCTTAGGTGAGAGAAGCAAACCAGGCCATCCCATTATGCTCTCAGATGGTTTATCTGTGGAGCCCTTGGTGCACTCTGAGCTTGGTGGTTTGCTTGCAGACGTTTCATTACCCGGCCAGGTAACATCATCAGTGCAAGGGAGTGTGGGGTTTGCTGGCTGTTTATATACAATAGCTTGTGTTGGTGGGGGTGTAGTTTTCTCCATAGTAGTTCCTTGGTTAGGATATTGTTTTCTGCTTGATTGCTTGTCTGGTGTTAATCCCTGCTTATCTGGGTGTAGGCAGCTGAAGAGGATGTGTTCTGGTCTTTTTGTTTCCTTCTTAGCTTTTTTATTGTCTCTTGAATGGTGTGTAAATGGGGTTTATCTCTATGTGTCTACTGATGGCTGATTTGTCTGAATGCCAAGCTTCCAGGAATTCCTTAGCGGTTTTGGATTTAGCTTGGTCGACAAATAAGGAGCAAGCACCACACTCACTAGCATTGATGCTGTTACCTGGTTGGGCAATGAAATGTCTGCAAGCAAACAATCAAGCTCAGAGAGCACCAAGGACTCCACAGTTCAACCCTGAGCTACAGATATTCTCTTCTAATGGTTATCTGCCTGGGCCCAGAATGTTATGTGAACACAGTTGACTTTTGCCAACCTGGGTTGCGTCCAGCATTTTGTGCAAAGCTATGATTCTAAGGCAGCTTCATTTGCTCGATCAAGAGGATGTTCTGTAAGGAGTAAGTCTGAACGGATCACTTAGCCAACCTGCTCAGCTCTTCCTCCCATTCCCTCTCCCCCCCTCCTCCCCAACTTCCAGTTCATTTTGGTCTGAACCAGTGTTTCTCAACCTCAGCAGCTTTAAGATGCGTGGACTTCTACTCCCAGAATTCCCCAGAATGGCTGAGGAATTCTGGGAGACACCCACACAGTTAAAATTGCCTAGGTTGAGAAACATTGGTCGAAACAACAGAGTGGGAAGCTCTTCTGTTTGTTTACTGTGGCATGTATCTGTTGCCATGACCTCCCTACTTTTTCTTTTGTTTTTAAAAACCCTCTGCAGGTGTTCAGAGGCCTTTGCCTCACAATGGCGCAATCTATCACACAAATGCAAGCAAGCAAACCAGCAATTTGCTTAGGGATTTCTGTCTAGGAATGGGTCTTTTCCAATGGTTCTTTCTTTTCTTCGATTCAGAAAAGAGCTACTCACCCCAAGGCGAATTTCTCAGCTTTTCTGCAAAAGCCACCCTGGTTCGCACGTTTCCCTGGCTGTTTGTGCCCAGACTGAGGCTCATAATGGTTGCACCCACGGTTGATGCTCAATCATAGTTCATTTTAACCGTGGCTTGTCGAACCAGCCAGAGAGGCCTGATTCACCGATAAAGCGAATCGCCGTTCTCAAGACCAGAAAGCACCCATCACTAAGCCCAAACCAAACCACGTTAGAGTCTAGACTCTAGAGCGATGAGGGAACCAAGCCACGTCCCATTTCCTCCCAGAGCGGAGAAGGCAGCACAGCCCGCCGCAGCGGGTCGAGGGCAGGGGCGCTGGGACAGCCGGGCGGTCCCCCCCCCCCCGTCGCGCCCGTCTCCCTCTGGAGCCTCGTCGGCATTCACCCCGCCAAGCTCGCCGGCTGGCTCTGCCTTTCGAGAAAACACCCGCGATGGCGGCAGACGACCAGCAAGCGGCGCTGTTGCAATGCTGGAGAAAGGCCGGCGGGAGGGGGGGGGGTTCAGCTACGCACGCACGCACGCACACACACATCCATCCCACACTCGTACATAATACCCAAGGCTTCGCATCCTCGGCTCGCACAGCCCATCCGCTCGGGACTATAACCAACGCCGGATGGGATGTGGAGTCGTCAGGTGCCGCCGCCGCCGCCGCCACCTTCTCTGACGGCCTCTGGAAATCAGAGCTCTTGACGAGGAGGAGAGGAAGATTAATCCCGCTAAACCGGCTCCTTCCCCTCCCTTTTCTTGCACCTTGCAAGCTGCCAGACGGCCGGGAGTAGCCAAGGGAAGCGCCGCGGCGCCCTGAAAAATGGAGTAAGCGCATCTTTCTTTTTCTCTTTCGCTCCTTCCTCCGGCTCCCGGTCCGCGCCCGGCGGGTGCCTTTCGATGCCGGAGCCTTTCCACGTCCGTATTCGGTCTCCCGTGCTGGAGCGGCTCTGCAACTGCTCCCTTCCAATATCCCGGGTACCCCTTGGTTGTGGCTGGCGGGGCGGGGGAGAGACGTTGCAAGGTTTCGCCCGGGCAGACCCCTCTCTCCTGCCCCGCGAGCCATGCTGCATTGGCTGCTTGGACTTTAGGTATCCAGCCCTGCTGTTTTTTCCACCAACTCCTGCTAAAGGCGGCGGGGGGGGGGTGCACGCCCCAGAATGGAAAGAGAGCTGAGAGAAAGGCTGGTCCATTTTCTCCGGGTGTGACGACGCTCCATCTCTTTCTCTCAGCCTCTCTTTTTACCTGTTGTTGCAAGCTTTCGTAAGCTGTATATGGGTTTGCGTGGCGGTGCGTGACTGCCTCCACCCAGCCCCCCCCCCCCCCCCCAAAGCAATGACTCAGGCGATTCTGAGAGATGCACATTGGTGGCTTCGGGATGCCCCCCTTCCCTCCAATCCCAAATGGATTGAGTTTTTTGCTGTCCTCAGACCCAGGGGGAGACTATCTTTCAGGGTGGGGTAAGGAGGCATCAATTCAGCCTCCTTCCCTGAGAGAGGGGCCTCCCAAACCACCGGCTTTCGTTTTTGCCTGGAGCAAAAATAAGCCTTCCCCATTTTTTAATTTTAATTTCTTTGGATGCGTGAACGAAAGCATCCTTGACAGGGAAGGTACCCTAAAAGTCCCGGATTGACAGAAAACAAAGGAATGGATTTAAGGGAAGGCTTCAGTTCCGGGCCTTCCCATAAAAGCCGCCCTGTGCTGAGCAAATGGCAAAGCTGTGATCGGATGCCTGCGTTTCCATACCTCTGTATTTTATTTCTTATTAATAAAAACCTGCCCCCAAGTTTTGCCAGGCTGTTTCCAATTGGATCTTCTTTCAGCGGGCACACAGAACCACAAAGTTGGCAGGCGAGGTGGGCGCGTTCCTTTGGTCCATCTGGCAATCTTGCCTGAAACCTTTGCTAAAAAGGAGTAAAAGGGAAGGATGTTGACACTTCGTTGCCCACTTTTTTACAAGGGACTGAAAATTGTGCTTTTTTCACTAGCCTCCAGTAGGAATTGCTGGCACCGGGCAGAATCTCTTGGGAGGGTTCCCAGCTGAGCTGTCTTGGTATCCACATGTGCCAATTAACAGAATTCTACTTCTGCCAGGGGTTTCTCCTAGATTGCTAGAGAAATTGCTGCAGTGAATTGAAATTTCAAGGTTCTGTTTTGGACCCTTCCCCTCTGCTGTTGGAATGTTTGTGAGCATTCTGTGGTATAACCAGAATGCATCCTGGAATTCATAATGGAAGTGTGTGTTACACTGACCTTAATGTACTCCAAAAAGATAAGGATTGAAATGTCATTTAGACAAAACAGTGCAATGGCCATTTTAAGGAAAGTTCCGTTGTTCTTTGCTAACAGCAGGGTTCTTGGGGTGACCTGGCTTTGAAAGATTTGAAACTTCGCTGGAGCCTGGTTTTAGGCTGTCATTTTCATCTTTTGTGGAGTTTATCTGATTTGTGGGAAAACAGATGGGCAAACCTGGGATTTCCCTGTGCTTTTATTTAAATATGTCATTTGTCTTTTGGCAGATATTGTAAGCATCCAGCTAACTGATTTTTTATTCTTCCAGTAGCTACAGTATATAAAACTAACCAGCTACACTAATAATAATAATAATAATAATAATAATAATAATAATAATAATAATAATAATTCTCAGTGTATGCATATTAAAATATAGACCCCTAGCCAGGAAGAGATTACATTTTACCACGAAGAGGTGTAAGACTTTATAATGTAGAAAGAAACCAGCCCTCTCTTTTTTATCTTCGCTTTGCTATCCTTATTTTGGAGCTTCAACAAATCAAGGATTTTCTTCTTTGACCTTTTTTTGCACAGGCGAAGCACATTTTGAATTTGGTTCCTCTGCTTGTAGGCATTCTGAGCTGAGGTCCTTTGAGATGCAGCCCCGAAGTCTTAATTGTTGGGTCTTCCTTTTCACGCACCTGCCTCTGCTTGTCAGCTGCAGATCTAACAAGTGCATTTCTTAGCTTTTCCTTGATTGCATGGTTATCTTTTTTAAGAGCACTTACTGCCCACTTGTTTCCCAAAGAATTTGAAGCAGCATCTAAGCACCCATCATTTCATTTCCTCCTTTGGGAAAAATTAGGCCTCACCTTCAAGGGGGTGTCTGGGATCCCGCTGCTCTTTAAATGGGTGTTGTCTCAGACCTTTGTAGTGTTCGTGGGGGAGCCAGTTTGCTGGTTCAAGGGGCTGGACTAGTCCTGCCTTAGATATGACACCAGCTGGCTTCTAGTCTAGCCACTTGAACCATTATTTCAGTGTTTCTCAATCTCAGCGACTTTAAGACCTGTGGACTTCAACTCCCAGAATTCCCCAGCCAGCATGTCTTAAAGTCTTAAAGTCGCTGAGATTGAGAAACACTGCATTACGCCAAACTGGCTCTCACGCTAATGCTACCGAGGGCTGAGACAACACCCATTTTAAGAGCAGTGGGACCACAGACACTCCTCTTGAAGGTGAACCCCAATTTTTAATTTTCTCACAGCCCTAAGAAGAAGGCAAACCACGTTAGTATGTGTGTGTGAGAGAGATTGTGTTTGTGTGTGTAAGACTGTGTTAGTATGCTTAGTATCTAATCTCTCTGATTGTGTTTGTGTGGGTAGGACTGTGACAACTAAGTTCCTGGGCAGAAGCATCACCAGCTTCCACCCCAGCTTAATCTGACCATATTCTAGAACTGAGCCTCACCAGATGGCAAGTTGTGTACGGTATGTTGCCCGGTTCACTGAGTTCTTTACAGGCCACAACTTCTTTGCAAATAAGCGTAAATGACCTTCCTAAACCTCCACTATCTCAAAATTTAGTCTGAAACTAAGTAAACCTTGTCAGATCATAGTCCTTTTCAGGGAGTAGCCAAAACTGATAACCTAAAATAATTTGAACTCTATGGTCAAAGCAGAACCTTCCCCCCCCCAAATGAAACGTTTCCCCTGTATTGCAAAACATCTCTGGAGGTGACATCCAAGATTGAAAGACTAAATCTTGTAACAATAACAACAATAATAGCACTGTTGCTGCTAGTACTATTACTATTACTACTGCATCAAAGGAGTGAGTCGTCACAATGTTATTGATAGTTGAAATTCTGAAGGCGGACTAGAGAATGAGAATTAATCAACTGCCTTCCTCCTTGCTGTGATGGGCAGAAACGCTAGGGCACTTCCTTTAGCTAGAAAAACTTTGCAAAATATTACTCCTTCTTGCCTAGGCTGACCATATGTCCCGCTTTGAATGGAACAGTCTCGGTTTTTTTAGCATTTTTCAACCATCCCGTCGTTTTGATAAAAATCTAAATTTTGTCCCATTTTTTAAACCCGGCGGGAATGGCACGGAAGGAGGATCTGAGCCGGAGCTGCCGATTGGAGGCAGCCCGGAAGAGGAAGCCCTCCCGCCTATCAGCGTGCGGCAAAGGAGGGCGGGGTTTGCAGGCGGGAGCCAATCGCGTGGACTGGGGGGCAGGGACCCCTGTATTTTTCATGAATATGGAATATTACATAAGACCCCGTCCCGTTTTGTCATCCCAATGTTCCGTTTTTGTCTCAAGGAAATATGGTCAGCCTATTCTTGCCACAACCCTTCCCACATCTTGGCCAGTTGTCCCCCAAACTTTGCACAGCAGATTGCAGAAGAATAATTTTGACTCCGTTAGGTAACACAAGATGTGGCCATGGTGTGGATCAAATTAATCTAAAAATGGATGAGCAGAATGTTCTGAACAGTTATTATATGAAAATCAGTAAGGGTCTGGTGGCGCCTTGCCAGACTAACAAGTTATATTTAAAGGCCTAAGCTTTTGCAAACTGCCACAAAAGCTTATGACTTTTAATAAAAATTGTTAGTCACAAAAGGTACTGTGGGATGGATTTTTTACGACCATAGACTAACACAGCCTACAATGTCTCCAATGCGAAGCAGTTATTAAAGGGTATCTTTAGACAAGAAGTATTCAGCCTCTGAATATGAGATGCATACTCAGAGATCTTGGCTGAAAACAGAAAGCTGACTTAAGCAGATCTTTGATCTGGTTCAGTTGTTGACAAAATGTTTACCTTCTAGGTAAGTTTATTAGTGCTCAATGCCCATGAGAGCTTTGGTTGGTTGCGCTGGTGGCCTATAACTGCCCAGGAGGATTGAGAGTGTAAGGATGGATGCACGGAAGAGACCCCTGTCTAGTTCCAGGTTTTCGAGGGATTCGGGAGTGGAGGCGACCGGATCAGGAAACTCTGGGGACTATAATGTGGGCAATCCGATCGAGGTGGTGACGGGCAGGAGATATTGTGACGGGAACCGGAGGACAGGCCATTTCCGGGGAAGGCGCCCCCGGTGTTTGATACCGGTGGCGCGTTCCGGTCCTCCAAGTTCTACCCTAGGTTCTGGACAGCAGATCCTTGAGGGCCCCGGTTTCCGGCTGCTGCTACTTATAACGCCAGGTCAGTAAACAACAAAGCCCCTCTCATAAGTGAATTAATCATGGAAAGAGGGGCTGACCTGGCGTGTATTACTGAGACCTGGCTGGGCCCAGAGGGAGGGGTAGCCCTCTCAGAGATGTGCCCGGCCGGATTTCAGGTGTGGCACCAGCCGAGAGACCGGGGTAGGGGAGGAGGGGTGGCAGTTATCATCAGAGAGTCTCTGGTGGCTTTCAGGGGCCTTGCTCCACAAGTGTCCGGATGTGAGACCCTGTTTTTCAAGTTGGGTGCCCGAGAACAGTTGGGAGTGTTGCTATTGTACCAGCCTCCCTGCTGCGTAGCAACCTCCATGCCTGAGCTGCTGGAGGCCGTCTCAGGGTTGGCGGTGGAGTTCCCCAGGCTTATGGTCCTGGGGGATTTTAACTTGCCGTCCCTGGGGCGTTCCTCGGAAGCGGCCCGGGAGTTCATGACTACCATGGCAGCCATGGGCCTGTCCCAGATTATTCGGGACCCGACTCGAGACAGTGGACTCACTCCGGATTTGGTTTTCTTGTCAGAGCAATGGCAAAGTGACCTGAGGGGAAAGTTAGAACTATCCCCGTTGTCATGGTCAGATCACGTCCTGATATCCCTAGGATACTCTTATGCCGCCCCACTCCGCAGGGAGGCTGGACCTATTCGATTGGTCCGCCCCCGGCGACTTATGGACCCATTGAGGTTTCAGAGGGAGCTGGGGGTAATACCCGAGGATCTGCTGCACGGTCCAGCGGAGGCATTGGCTGCAACCTGGAATAGGGAAGCGGCCGGTGCCTTGGACAGGATCGCGCCGATGCGACCTCTCCAGCCCCATTCGACCCGTCACTCCCCGTGGTTTACAGAGGAGTTGAGGGTCTTGAAGAGGGTGAAGAGACGTCTAGAGCGCCACTGGAGAAAGACGAAGACAGAACTTGACCGAACACAATCTAGAGCCGCTATTAAGGCCTACCTTGTGGTGGTAAGAGCGGCGAAACATGATTATTTCTCCGCTCTTATTGCGTCCGCAGAATGCCGTCCAACGGCCCTGTTTAAGATTACTCAATCTCTCTTGGGTAGGGTGGTAGCGACCACCCACCTGCAGGGCCATGCGGAAGAATTTGCTGAGCATCTTCAGGATAAAATCGCTCGGATTCGGTCTAAGTTGGACTCCATGCGTGAAATGCAGTCTGGGGAGATGCCGGGAGAATGGTCTTGCCCTGTTATCTGGGAACGATTTGATCCTGTTGGACCTGAGGAAGTGGACAGGATCCTTCGAATTGTCAATTCCACCACATGTCATTTAGATCCCTGCCCTTCCTGGCTGGTAAAATCGGCCAGGGAGGTGACATGTGGATGGGTCCAGGCGCTGGTTAACTCATCCTTGTTGGAGGGGGTGGTTCCAACTGCCTTCAAGGAGGCATTGGTACACCCCCTCCTCAAGAAGCCATCCCTGGACCCTACCATCCTGGACAATTTTTGTCCAGTCTCCCACCTTCCCTTTTTGGGAAAGGTGGTTGAGAAAGTGGTAGCGTTGCAACTTCAAAGGACCCTGGATGAAACGGATTATCTAGACCCTTTCCAGTCAGGTTTCAGGCCGGGATATGGGACGGAGACTGCATTGGTCGCGCTTACGGATGATCTCTGGTGGGAGCGGGATGGAGGTAGTGCATCCATCCTGGCTCTCTTAGATCTCTCAGCGGCTTTCGATACCTTCGACCATGGTATCCTTTTGGGGCGGCTCAGGGAGTTGGGGGTGGGTGGCGTAGTTTTGCGCTGGTTCACCTCCTTCCTCCCGGGCCGCTCCCAGTTGGTGCTGATAGAAGAAGAGAGATCCGGCCCGCGACCGCTCCTTTGTGGGGCGCCACAGGGGTCGGTTCTCTCTCCTCTCCTATTTAACATCTACATGAAACCGCTGGGCGAGATCATCCATCACCATGGGATGAGGTATCATCAGTATGCGGATGATACCCAGTTATACATCTCCGTCCCTGGTGAGGTAAGTGATGCAGTGTCCACTCTGTCCCAGTGCCTGGGGGCTGTGAGGGCCTGGATGGGGAACAACAGGCTTCAATTGAACCCTGGTAAGACCGAGTGGCTGTGGATTGATGGCTTAGCGTCTTCTGGGAAATTATCATCTTTGGTTCTTGATGGGGTAGCACTACCCCGTTCGGAACCGGTGCGTAATCTGGGGGTCCTTCTAGACTCACGACTCCTACTCGAAGAGCAGGTGGCAGTCGTGGCTAGGAGGGCTTTTGCACAACTTCAGTTAGTGCGCCAGTTACGCCCATTCCTGGATCGCGACGCCCTCCGTACAGTCACTCATGCTCTCGTCATCTCCCATATAGATTATTGCAATGCGCTCTACATGGGGCTACCCTTGAAGACTATCCGGAAGCTACAGCTGGTGCAGAATGCGGCTGCGCAGGCAGTTTTGGGTGCGTCAAGATCCGCACATGTAACACCGCTGCTCCGCGAGCTGCATTGGGTGCCGGTTTGCTTCCGGGTACAATTCAAGGTGTTGGTTATCACCTTTAAAGCCCTACATGGCATGGGGCCAGAATACCTGAGGAACCGTCTTATCCCCATGTTATCGACCCGCCCCACCCGGTCATTCAGAGAGGGCCTGCTGCGAACCCCATCAATTAAAGAGTGTCATCTGATGGGGTCTAGGAGGCGGGCCTTCTCTGTGACAGCGCCCACTCTATGGAACATCCTGCCCCCAGAGTTCAGACAGATCTCCTCCCTCCCGACCTTTAGGAAAGAGCTGAAGACCTGGTTCTGCCGCCTGGCATGGGAAGGAGAGAGGGATAGTTCCTCATGGGGGTGGCTAATCCCCTAATTTTATAACTGTCCTTCTTTAATTATTCCATTACCATCTGGATTTTTCAATATATTTTTACTGTATACTTGAGATTTTAACCTTATTTTAACTTATTTATTGTGAACCGCCCAGAGTTCCCCGTGGGGGGAGATGGGTGGTTATAGAAATTAAATAAATAAATAAATAAATAAATAAATAGATAGATAGATAGACCCTCCCTATTCAGGAGCAGTTTAGCTAAGAATACCACAAAGAGTGGGGGAGAGGTATGGATGGAACTGCTTAGAACAGGGCTTTCCAAAGTTTTCCCGCGGCGACACACCAACCGCCGTTGGTGTGTCGCCGCGGGAAAACCCGGAAGTGCCACCGTTGCAGCAGTGCGCAAAAACCCGGAAGTGCTGCTGCCGCTTTCGGAATTTTGCGCGCTGCTGTTGGTGTGTCGCTGCGGGAAAACCCGGAAGTGCTGATGATGATCAGCGCTTCTGGGTTGTGTGGTGACACACCAGACTGTGTGTGGCGACACACTTTTGTGTCGTGACACACAGTTTGGAAAACTCTGGCTTAGAAGCATCTAATTGGCCACTGTGGGGAAAAAAGATGGTCAGGTTCAATGAAGCTGACCCACCCATACTCTTTTGTCTTCTGAGATCTCTCTTCCATGTCAGTAACTATTAATCAGGTTATCTGAATGGAACTTCTATTCAGAAGTCCAGGGCAGTCTACCTCGGAACAGAATGTCACTTGTTGTGGGTTGTACAATGTATATACCCTTCATACCCTTCCCCCCTCCAATTTCTGGTTGGCCATTGGGGGGATTAGGGATGGGGAAGAGATTAATTAATTTTTCCTTCACAAAGGAAGACATGAAACAAAACTTAGTTATCATCTGAAATTTGCAGTTCCTTAATTTTGCAGTATTGTTTAGAACTTTATATTAGGGAACAGTCTGTTCAAAAATGCATGTGTTTGTTAAAGCAATGTAGGAAAAAAAGCATTAGTAGATTCCCGCCCCCCCCCCCAAAAAAAGACCCAAATTGTTTATAACGCTGTGATGTGTATCATTGGAGAAACGGGCACCAAAATACTTAACCAATTTTAGTGCCAAATTCTTTTTAAAAAATCAAATCAAATTTGACTAAGCCACAAAAAATGGAACACACAAAAAACTGCACATATTCATAGAAATGAGAAACAGAGAGAAACTAAACAGATTTACCCGTTCTCAATGGAAACAGAAAGGCTCAATTTAAAGTTGACTTTAGTCTGATCCCAAAACAGAGCCTTTACTTCAGTGTTTCTCAACCTTGGCAAATTTAAGATGTGTGAACTTCAACTCCCAGAATTCCCCAGCCAGCAAGTCTGGGAGTTGAAGTCCAGACATCTTAAAGTTGCCAAGGTTGAGAAACACTGGTATAGAGAGACAAAGTGAATAGCATTGGTGTCAACTGCACGTAGCTACTATATTTTCCTTTTTCTTCTCTCAGGCTTTGAATGTCTTCAGTTTCCCATTTCTTACTCCTCTCTGCTCTGCATAATATTGCTTACCCTGAAAGCAAACAGCATGATGAGTCTGTCTGTCTGTCTATCCACACACACACACCGTGAGACCACACCAAATTGACCGTAGCAATTTTTAGGCCATTTTATCCTCCTCAAACCTGGCAGTATTATTTTAGATATCAAAAGGAACAGGTTCAGAAAAGGGCAGTGCAGACAATCAAGGGATTAGAACAGTGTTTCTCAACCTTGGCAACTTGAAGGTGTGTGGACTTCAACTCCCAGAATTCCCCAGCGAGCTGGGGAACCATGCTGGCTGGGGAATTCTGGGAGTTGAAGTCCACACACCTTCAAGTTGCCAAGGTTGAGAAACACTGCTTTACGTTTTCCCATTGTCTGGTCCGGTGAGTTAGAGATAAAGCAGGATGATGGCTGAGTAGGGCTTTTTTTCAAATCCTGCCTTGGCTTGCCTCCATCAAGGAATCAACAGCACCCAAGGCTGTACCCATCATTTTTCAAATAGTCACTCTCCTATATTACAACTGTGGACTTGTTATTTATACACAATCAATGTTTGCATAGGGGTGTTGGCTGGCTTGGATGCAGGGAAAGAATGGGGAAAAAGTCCAGAATCTCTCTCTTCCTCTGCTTCTCCTCCCAATCCCATGGGGTATTCCAATCTATTTTGAGAGCAGTGGAGCAACTGTAAGGTAAACAGGGCATTACATTGCAATGCCAGCGGTGCTTCCATGCCTCAAACCATAACCCTGTTGGGTGCTTCCCAAATGTGTTGGGCTACAGAACCAGTAATCCACTAATTGAGCCGTGGTCTAACACATCTGGAGGACACCATAATGGGGGAAACTGCATTACCAGCAGCCCATCAGTCAGGGTAGCATTATCAGCTCCTTTGAAAAACACAGGAGCAGGAAGCAGTTGAAAGCACTGGCAACTCTGCCATTCCAGAGAACAGCGAGTTGCGGAAAAACATTTGGAAGCATTAATGCTGCCATTCTCTCAAATGCTCTCAGCTGTAATATTAGTGATATGGTTCTAATGACAAAACAAAGAATAAAAGGGAATAGTTATCACCTTTTTTGCTCTTCTTTAGGCTGTTTGGCTAGTTGCCAGTGTATGACAGCCAAAATAAACGTTTTTTTTAAAAATGGCCCCCGAGTTGCAAGATTTTGGCATTCTCACTTGAAATACAATCATAGAGTTGCTCAATGAAGGAGCATACAAACAAGGTAAATAAATACATTTTCATGAAATTTCTTGGGAGAACATCAGCATCTTGTGTGATTTGGCAATCTCATGAGTGCAGTCATTTTTCTTTTTTAAAATAATTTTGGTTTCTTATTAGGCTGACTGTATTTCAGGATGGCAAAACGGGATGGGGTCTTATGTAATATTCCGTATTCATGAAAAAGACTGGTCCCCGCCCCCCGGTCTGCACGATTGGCTCCTGCCTGCAAACCCCGCCCCTGGTCCGCATGATTGGCTCCTGCCTGCAAACCCCGCCCCTGGTCCGCATGATTGGCTCCCGCCTGCAAACCCCGCCCCTGGTCCGCATGATTGGCTCCCGCTTGCAAACCCCGCCCCCGGTCCACGCGATTGGCTTCTGCCTGCAAACCCCGCCCCCCGGTCTGTGCGATTGGCTTCTGCCTGCAAACCCCGCCCCCGGTCCGCGCTCCGGCTCGGATCCTCCTTCCGCACCATTCCCACCGGGTTTGAAAAACGGGACGAAATTGAGATTTTTATGAAAACGACGGGACGGTTAAAAAATGCTTAAAAAACGGGACTGTCCCGTTCAAAACAGGACGTATGGTCAGCCTATTTCTTATCTTATGGATACAGTTTAAGAGAGTTGCTATAGTGCCCTCAGATCTCTCTCTGATGTGTGAACTTCCAGAATTCCCCAGCCAGCATGTTGAGGTCCACACATCTTAAAGTTGCCAAGGTTGAGAAACACTGCCTTAGACGGAGGACTCTTTTATACCCATGGCTGCATTGGCAATGATGATGGAGCTTCTCTATTCAGAGGCAGTATACCTCCAAATGGCAGATGTTGAGCGAGGGGGAAAACAAGTGGGTGAAGCCTTTGCATTTTTAACTTTTATGCATGACTTTGGAGATCTTTGGGGCCGCAAACGGTTATGAAAATAAACCCAGTACATAAACATATACAAAACTTATTTTGCTGTTTATTCATTCAGTCGCTTCCGACTCTTCGTGACCTCATGGACCAGCCCACGCCAGAGCTTCCTGTCGGCCGTCGCCACCCCCAGCTCCCCCACGGTCGAGTCCGTCACCTCCAGAATGTCATCCATCCATCTTGCCCTTGGTCGGCCCCTCTTCCTTTGGCCTTCCACTTTCCCTAGCATCAGCTAGGGAAAACTTATACAAAAACATAAACTTATAAATACAAAACTAAACAGCTAACTTAAAAAAAAACCACCATATAATCCACATATAATCCAATTCTGCCTTTCACTTTCCTCATGGATCCATTCACCATTTCTTATTCTTTTATTCCGTTGTAGTCACTCTTTAAATGTTCCATTATCTCCCCTTAATTTAATCCATAAAACCCTTTATCATTCAGCTATTTTCTCTACTTGTGTAATAGAATCCATAAACAGACTCCAGTCCTTAATAAAGGCCTCTGTAGATTTCTCTCTGGCAGTGTTGTCTCTCAATCCATGGTGAGGTGGGACCTTCCTACCCCCCTTTAACCACCTGATTTCTAGAGCCCAGAGGGCTGAAAAGGAGACCTAGCTATCAGCTAGCCAGCCGGTAGGCTGTGACTGTCCCATTTTGACTGCTGATCTGGTCACATTCAGTGCATGTGAATGTGAACTCTGAAGTTGCTGAAGCAGTAAATTTGCTCTAGCAGGTCAGTTTAGGTGACCGAGAACTCTCTCCTGGGCTGCAGAGGTAGAATCCCTGAGCAGTGGATCCCTTGATCGTAGCAGTGAGGGTGTACGGTCACTTAATTTTGCACCCTGATTCCTTTTAATTCCGCACCCTGATCCCAAATGTTCCTTAATTCCACCAAATGCCTAAGAGCTGCCAAGAAGCATAGAGGCATCTCACTGAATCTTTAAAGCAAGTCTGCAAAGTAAGTTAGGCCAGTGTTTCTCAGACTTGGTAACTTTAAGATGTGTGGACTTCAACTCCCAGAATTCCCCAGCCAGCATGCTGCTGGCTGGGGAATTCTGGGAGTTGAAGTCCACACATCTTAAAGTTGCCAAGTCTGAGAAACACTGAGTTAGGCTGAAAGAATGTCTCATGGCAAGAGGCATTTGCAGCACAATCTCACGAATATTTACTTGGGAGTAAGTGATGTTCTGCTGTGCTCAACAAGACTTGCTCCCTGCATACACAGATGATACAGGCATTTGGACTGATCCAGTAACAAACCTGGATAGGATTATTCATAATTACCTGGCTGCGAGATCTAGACTGAACCCCTGTGTCCAAAAGCAGTCTACCCCTGACAATATCTGCTTCCTGAAGATAAACAGAGATAAGCTATTAGATTTATGACCTTTTTTCCGAGGCAGCTGAAAATAGCACATGGGACCCACCTCATTTTATCTCATCAACCATTCTGCTGGCTTGGCTACCGCCTGGCCCAAGATAAACCTGGGAGCTTCACGCTGAGTGGAAATTTGGAAATTCTGTCTCCCGGCTGTTTAATCACATACAGATTCTTGCATGATTTCTTGCTTGCTTCTAGAAACTTCAGGCTGACCAGAGCAGGAAATCAGATGCTGTATTAGGTGGTGAAACTTGACTGAGCTACCAACACTGAGCCACCTATACTGGCTAATACCGAGCATCCATGTACAGAGGCAGTTTACCTCTGCTCAATATCAAACACAAGCCAAGATATCTTGTGAACGTCTCAGAGACGTGTTTGGGTTGGAGGCAGGTGTGGGTGGGTCTCTTCAGCAGTTCATGCATCCCTTCATGGCCCCAATCCCTAGGTGAGGAGATGGGTTTTGCTTGGTGAGTCAGAAAGAAATACAGGTTGTGAGTTGGCAGGGTTTTTTTTCCTAAACTGCCGGCCCAAATTTGGATGTAAACGGCTCTTGTCCTCAGCAACAGGTGTTTAAAGACAGAATCCTGTCCTGCATGAATGCTCCTTTATTAGCCATCTTGGACAGTAATTGTTGATAGACTTAACAAAATGGACGCCTCCTTGGGCCAAGCAAATATCCAGCCAGTCTAGCATCTTGACTCCAGGGGCAACCAGCTCGATGCTTCCGGGAATTTTGCAAAAAGGAGCTACTGTATTAGGTGGTAGAACGTTTGACGGAGCCACCTAGGATGTACTCTCTGTGAAAATAGTGGGTGAAATGCGACTGAAACAGCCTGTTTTCTCCATGGACTTGTTTTGTCTTTTATGGTAGGTTCTGTAAGCAAAGCAGACCTCGGGCCATAATTTGCTCTTGTGGCAGAGAATTCCAGAGCTTAATGACACTTGCTGTTACGTTCTGTTTATAACCGTCTTCCTTTATCTGATGCCTTCCAGATGTGCTCAGGCTGCAAAATTCCAAGTCAAGGTAGCCCACCATAATGCTAACTGGGGAATTCTGGGAATCATCTCACCGGGCATTAGGTTGCAGACAGTTGGTAGAAAAAGATAAAAGAGGATCGAAGTGGACATACACGCAGACAGATGCAGCCTCCTTGCTTTTTGCTATGAATATTCAAGTGAACTAACTCTTTGGTTACAAGCCCTAAACCAGTGTTTCTCAAACTTGGCATTCTCAAATGCTGGCTGGGGAATTCTGGGAGTTGAAGTCCACACATCTTAAAGTTGCCTAGGTTGAGAAACACTGCCCTAAACTGTTAGGAGAAGTAGGCATGCTGTTGAAGAAAAAGGGGAAGGCATCCAACTTCAGTCATTACAGGTAGTCCTCATTTAGTGACTGTCTTGTTTAGTGACTGTTTCCAGTTAAAACGTTGATGATAAAGTAACTTTGCAACCATTCCTCACATTTACAACCTTTGCAGGGCTGTAAAGCAAAGGAAAGCTGAAGTAAGATCATAGGCACAGTTGTGGTTTCACTTAGTGGCCACTTCGCTTAACGACTGAGTTTCCAGTCCCAATTGTGGTCACTAAATGAGGACTACCTGTATTTTCAAGTTCCTTTATGCTGTGGATTTTGAAAGCCTTGCTATCACCTCACCATCAATCAGTTCTTGCTTTCATGGCTCCTGCTCTGAAACAAAGCCTGTATTTAACACAGCTCTTCCTAGCCCCAGGGTGATTTTTTTTTCTCCTTCAGGATGCTCTGTAATCAGCTGTAGGGTCCAGATCTCCCCCCAGTGGAAAGGAAAAAAGAATAAAGAGGAGGAGAGCAAACGAGCAGTTGGCCTTGAAAGTGCTACGGATGTGCATTAAAAGGAAGGCAGGGTTGAGAAGAACGATGGTGAGGCTGGGGAAAAATGGACGGCATGAATATTTGATGAAAAAGGCTGCTTAGCGAAGAGGAAGCCAGGTTTCCTCTCCTTCCAATCTCTCTCCAAGACTTTTAGTAACATCCCATCCTTTTATGGCTGAGCAGTCTCTGCTTAGGAATCTTTCCCACCTCCCCACTGATAAAAGCTAGGGAGGTATTTATGAATGAAGGAGGCCTCTACTAACCCCCCCCTGCAAAATCCAGCCCCAGGCAGAGGTTCTTCAACAGGAGGGGGTCAGTGCCTAAGCTTTATCCGGAGCCTGTCCAGAAGATATTCTTGAGTAAATGGACTTCAGGGTGGGGCAGGACAGCCATGGGTTACCGTTGGGTGCCAGATCAGTGCTAGAAGCTTGGAACCACATGCTAACGCTGGAAAAGCAGCTGAGTGTTTCAAGGCTGATCTTGCCAGTAGCTTCCCTAATACAAGTAGTCCTCGCATAGCGACCACTTGTTCAGCGACTATTGGAAGTTAAAATGGCTCTGAAAATGGAGAGTTATGACCGGTCCTCGAAGTTGTGGCCGTCGCAGCATCCCTGCGGTCAGGTGATCGCAATTCGGGTGCTTGACAACAGGCACACATTTATGACGGTCACAGCATCCCCCGGCCACGAGATCGCCATTTGCGACCTTCACAGCTGGCTTCCCGCAAGCAAAGTCAATGGGGAAGCCTGCAGGAGGTCACAAGCCGAGGTCATGTGACATTGCGCTTAACAATCACAGCTGGAACTTCCATTGTAAGTCGGCGCAGTCACGTGATGTTTCACTTTACGACCGCATCTCTTAGCGATGGAGTTGCCGGCCCCAATTATGGTCATTAACCAAGGATTACCTGTACTGTATATGGATGTTTCCAAGTTCCATCAATGTCTTCCAGGTTAAAGTCAGCACTTCAGTGGATTGCATCTGTTTTATATAGTTGTTCGACTCTGGTTTTTTACTGCTTTGATCCTAGACAGAGAAGAAAAATAAAAGAACTTATCCTACATCTTGCTCCTAAATTAGTATGGACACTTCAGCAGCAGCAGCAATAAGCTCCTATCTAGTGTGGTCACACTAGTTAATAAAACAATCAGAGCAAAAACCAATTTCACAAAGGTAGCCAAAGCAATGCAATCTGTTCCTGAGAATATAAACCTTTCTAGATCAGATCAGAATGGATCTACTGTATTTAGTCCTAGTCTCTGGGAAAGAAACTGGCAGGTTTTACATAAAGCAAATCCCTTCTCTTTGCTTTTTGGTGTTCAGGGTTATCCTGTCTCTCAACACCACTGAGGTTCCATTGAAATATCATAGAATCATGAGGTTGAAAGGGACCTTAGAGGTCCTCTAGTCCAGCCTCTTGCCCAGGGCAGGAATTCTTAGATCATCCCAGTCAAATGGCTGTCTAACCTTTGCTTGAAAACCTCCAGCGATGGGGCCCCCATGACTCCAGGGGGTAGGCTGTTCCACTGCCTAATACAGTGTTTCTCAATCTTGGCAACTTCAAGACCCGTGTGTGGCTTGAATCATGTCAACTGGATTTCTATTTTCTTAGTGGAAACGTTTCACTCCTTATCCAAGGAGCTTCTTCAGGCCTCAGGCATAACCTTTCCCCTATCTTCCTTCCTGCTTTGTCTTCTGTGCCTAGGAAGATTAAGACCATTTCACAAGCTCAACAGCAGCAGGGTAATCTTAACGATCCTCCTTTAGATGATAAAGGGACTTAGAAACAAACATCTCAAAAATAACCATGACCTAGCCCCAGGTGCAAGGTCACACAGCCAGCCTAGAAACATATTTAAGGATTCCCTTACTAACTTTACTCAGACTGAAGAAGCTCCTTGGATAAGGAGTGAAACGTTTCCACTAAGAAAATAGAAATCCAGTTGACATGATTCAAGCCACAGACTGTTCCACCTGGATGACTGAGAACCTTCATAGACATATTCAAGACCCGTGGACTTCAACTCCCAGAATTCCCCAGCCAGCCATGTTGTGTCTGTTGTGTCTTCCCTTAGCCTTCTCTTCTTTAGGCTAATCATACCTAATTCCTTTGACCGCTCTTCATAGGATTTAGTCTCCAAGACCCTCACCATCTTTGTCACTCATTCCAGTTCCTCAGCATCCTTCTTGTATCGTGGTGACCAAAACTGGACGCAGTACTCCAGATGCTGTTTGACCAGTGCAGCGTAGAGAGGAACTATCACTTCCTGTGATCTTGACATTACAGTATCCCTCTGTTGATGCAACCCAGGATTGCATTGGCTCTTTTGGCAGCTGCAGCACATTGCTGGCTCATGCTTAATCTGTGGTCTGCCAAAATACCCAGATCCTTTTCATAAGAACTTCTCACTGCTGAGCCAGGTAGAAGATAGAACTCTTGCCAAGTTCTAAAAGTATAAAAGCAGAGCCCTGCTGAACTGGATTAAAGGTCCACTTAATCCAACATCCAGATTATCACAGGGAATGCAGGAAGGTAACAG
This sequence comes from Charina bottae, assembly GCA_023362775.1. Taxonomy (NCBI): domain Eukaryota; kingdom Metazoa; phylum Chordata; class Lepidosauria; order Squamata; family Charinaidae; genus Charina; species Charina bottae. The sequence goes on along the minus strand of JALMGJ010000017.1, from coordinate 1,082,741 downwards.
TCTTTCCCTTTGTTATCTCCCAGACATAATCAGGGATAGACTGACTTGGAACATGGAAGCTTCACTTAGCTATCCTAGCAGAGAGGCAGGGAAAACAGTGCCTTCTTCTCCAGAAACACGTCTCATTCCTATTTTAAAACTCTTGTAGGCAGCCAGTCCACATTGCCAGGCATCTTCTTTCCAGTTGTGACCCACGAGGGAAGCCTGGAAATGGGCATGAAGGTATTCTCCTCCTGACCTGTTTTTTGGGAGGTAGGCTGCTATTATAACTGGAAGTTCCATCCTATTTTCATTAATAGCTCAGAGCTGTTGATAGATCTGTCCCCAGCAGGTATATAGAAGAAGAAACAATACATCTAGCCTAAAGGTAGACAATCTGGGCAGGGGGTCTTTCCCCCCATTTTTCCCCATGCCTGAGAGTCTTAGTAGCAATTTAAGTAGAATCAGTGGGGCTGGGGTTTTTTTGCCCTTTACAATTGTAGGGATTCATATCTTTAAAAAGATATCGTGATTCTGGAAGAGCTTGTAGATTGCAATATTGGGTCTGATTTAGCACAATGAGCTTGAAAAGTAATTAATTGGTCCATTGCCCCTAAACCCTGCGGTTTAGAGATTCAGTTGAAAATGACCAAGGGAGGTGGGTGGATGTAGAGAGGCAGAAGGAGAGATGCTGTTTTCATCTGTGGCAAGAAAGAGCATTAAGTTACTTTTAACCAAAGACTGAATGTTTTCAGGTCACAAAGGGTAGATGCCTGGACTCCTCCCATAACTTGAGCCAGGCTTGTCATCCAAGACTGGGTGGGCCAGGCCGCAGCATCACCAGAGCCGGCGTTCTGGTATCACCGGGCGGGAATGGGCTGTTCCCAGGAAAAAAGGCAAGAGAGGCGGCCCAAGCCCGGCTGCTCTGGAAGGCAGCAAGAGCATTGAAAAAACTGTTTGCAGCCGCAGTAGGACAAACAAACATTATTGTTCTGTATCATGGATGTAGAGGCAAAGGGTCACTTGGCCTTTCCTTTAGAACATGGGGGGGAAAAAGGAACGGCCCACATCAGCACTGGGGAAAATATTTCTCTTGTCAGCTGAGTAACACTCTCTGCTTCGGAAAGAGCGAGGGAGGGAGGGAGGGAGGGAGAAAGCCAACTTGTTCAGGCTCTGTTCATATTATTGGCTTGCTCTGCTCTGCCCCTTCCTCCTTCTTCCCTCCCCCTTCCTTCTTCCCTCCCCTCCCCTCCCCCTCCCTCCCTCCCTTTTTCCTTCTTCCTTCTTCCCTCCCTCCCTTCCCCCTCCCCTCCCCTCCATCCCTCTGTCCCTCCCCCTTCCTTCCTTCCTTCCCTCCGTCCCTCCCCCTCCCCTCCCCTCCATCCCTCTGTCCCTCCCCCTTCCTTCTTCCCTCCCTTCCCCTCCCCCCTTTCTCCCTCCCTCCCTCCCTTTTTCCTTTTTCCTTCTTCCTTCTTCCCTCCCTCCCTTCCCCCTCCCCTCCCCTCCCCTCCATCCCTCCGTCCCTCCCCCTTCCTTCCTTCCCTCCCTCCCTCCCTCCCCCTCCCCTCCCCTCCATCCCTCTGTCCCTCCCCCTTCCTTCTTCCCTCCCCTCCCCTCCCCCCTTTCTCCCTCCCTCCCTTTTTCCTTCTTCCTTCTTCCCTCCCTCCCTTCCCCCTCCCCTCCCCTCCCCTGCCCTCCATCCCTCCGTCCCTCCCCCTTCCTTCCTTCCCTCCCTCCCTCCCTCCCCCCTCCCCTCCATCCCTCTGTCCCTCCCCCTTCCTTCTTCCCTCCCCTCCCCTCCCCCCTTTCTCCCTCCCTTTTTCTTTCTTCCTTCTTCCCTCCCTTCCCCCTCCCCTCCCCTCCATCCCTCGTCCCTCTTCCTTCCCTCCCTCCCTCCCTCTGTCCCTCCCCCTTCCTTCTTCCCTCCCCTCTCCTTCCACCCTCCCTCCCTCCCTCCCTCCTCTCAGATTCTTGGCCAGGCTAGGCTGCACAGTCTACTAGTGGGGATGGTCCCACTCCTGTTGAGCCTTGGAACTTTGGCCTGCTCTGTCTCCAACCTGGGCCGGTTCACCCCTCCTTAGGCAATCTGGAGACCCCCATTCCCCAGGAGCCGCCATGTTGATGCTGCCCTAGAACTCCTGACAAAAGGGCTGAAGAGCTCAGTCCGCTGGCCTGACCTCTCCAACCACCAGGGTTCAAAAAGGAACCGCCTCTGCTAGGTTTCTGCCCTGAACTCTGCCTCTGAGGGCCATGAGGTTAAAATTTGCTCAGATGCTTTCTTGACAGGCTCAGGGTAAACAATTCCAGAGGAGAAACAATTTGCTCAAAGGAAAAAAGGGGGGAATTCTCCAATGTTCTTCTTTCTCTCCAATGTTCTTCATCCAGCAATTCTAACTTTCAGTGTTCCATTTTTCTGAAAAAAACCACTCCCTGGAGCAGCCAAATGTCAGAATTTTATTTCAAAAATATTTTTATTTATTTACTTTATTTTTATACTGCTTCCTGCATAAACAGGTTCATCTTCCTCATCCCAAAGTAGATTTTGGGATTGGCTGAACCATCTTTGCAATGCCGAACAGAGTGATATCTGGATGCCAGACGTCTTCCTACACGTTCCCACTACATTAGATCCGTAATAGCACATGATTTTATGGCTGATTTCCCATGCCACGCTAAGCTACGATTTCTGTAATCATGGTTTAGTGAATAAACCAACACAAAAGCTTCAACATCAATCATGTTTTCCATCTCCCCAGGTTTTTCTTTTCCATCTTGTCTGAGGAAGGCTTTTGCAGAACTCGGAGGATTATTCACTATCTGGTGGCCTAATAAAGGGTTTCTAATACAAATTTTAAATTTCTGAATTTTCATGCTGGCACAACTACTTTTTTATAATAAGATTAAATTATTTCCATCTGGAACGCACATATCCGGGATCTTTTTACTTGAAGTAGTAGCAGAACACTCACTCATGCAAAAAAAAGTACTGTAGTAAGTTGAGCTGTAACATCTCATAGTAGGTGAGATGGGGATGATGGGATTTGTTTACTGTTCAGGCCAGAAGCTGGGCACTGGGCAGGGTTGGCTTCATGTACCCCTGCCCCCTGCCTGGCCCCCAAGGTAGAAGCTGGCCAGTTCTGTCTGGTCAGTGCAAAGAAACCACTTGGTTGTCATTTATCATGCTGAAGAGCGGGGAGGTGGGTGCTTGGGATGATGTTGCCGTGGCAACAGAGATTAGCCAGGCAACAGGATGCTTTGGGAGAGTGCATCAGCAAAGGGGAGGCTAAGATGAGACTTGTTTCACAAATAAATATGCCCAGAGGTGCAAAACAGGGAGGAGAAAAAGGAAGAAGGCTGGGAATTAACAGCAGCTCGGTCTGGCTAATGGCGGCCCTCCTGCTCAAATTCTCCTCCTGTCATTTGGATTTGTAGGGCCTCAGGCCGAGCTCGGTTTGGCTACTGGGCAACTGGTGGGCTGGTGGGACTCAGAGCTACGCTGGCCTGATCCTGCAAGAGCTGTGCCAGGAGGAGCCGTCATGGGAACTGGGAGCTATAGCAGAGGTTGAGAAACACTGGGTTGGAATCGACTGCCTGTTCTTCTGTTTATTGAGAAAAAGTGGAGAGCCAGTTTGCTCTAGTGGTTAAGGTTCTGGGCTAGAAACCAGGAGACTATGAGTTCTAGTCCCGCCTTAGGCAGGAAAGCCGGCTGGGTGACCTTGGGCCAATCCCTGTCTCTCAGCCCTAGGAAGGAGCCAATGGCAAACCAGGAGACTGTGAGTTCTAGTCCCCCCTTAGGCATGAAAGCCGGCTGGGTGACCTTGGGCCAATCCCTGTCTCTCAGCCATAGGAAGGAGCCAATGGCAAACCAGGAGACTGAGAGTTCTAGTCCCACCTTAGGCATGAAAGTCGGCTGGGTGACCTTGGGCCAGTCAATCTCTCTCAGCCATAGGAAGGAGCCAATGGCAAACCAGGAGACTGAGAGTTCTAGTCCCGCCTTAGGCATGAAAGCCGACTGACCTGGGGCCAGTCACACTCTCTCAGCCCAACTCACCTCACAGGGTTATTGTGGGGAAAATAGGAGGAGGAGGGAGTATTTGGTATGTTCACTGCCTTGAGTTAATTATAAAAAATAATAAAGGCGGGATAGAAAATAAACAAAAATAAAACAAAGCCTTAGGAAAGGCCTCAAACTTGGGCCTAGAGACAGTGACGTGACTTCAAGATTGTGTCAACCCTGCCTTCCTCCTTTCTTCCCCACCACCTGCTTGTTTGCTTGAAAAAACATTTTGGGAATCTCCAAAGCGTGCACATTCTCTGTAATCTTTATATTGGCCTTATAAAAGCATTGCCCACTATGGATTTGGGATCTCCCTACGCCACCATCCCAACCCCTGTGGTTACATTGCTTCTTTGGCTTTGCATAGGTATTGGTCAGAGAGATTCTCCAGCCTTTTAAAGCTGATTTAAGGAGGCAGAGAGGGGACTATGTGTGTGTCCCTGCACACTCCATGACATGTTTTCACCGTTGGATCCAAAGAACTGCACAGCCGTACTTTTTAGTTATGAGATAGCCAAGGATTGCATGTGAATGTTCTGCCTTTTACTCTACAGTAACCTCTCTTTCCAGCAGTCTGCAGACTCCTGGCTTCCCATGTTTCTAATTCCAAGAAAAGAGATCAGAAGGGATCTCTTCCTATGGGGGGTTTTCAGTACAGTAGAGTGTCCTGTCCTTAAGAAACTGTTGGGAAAATGTTTTCCTTTCCCTGGGGAGCTTTGGAGAAATTGTCGACCCAATTTCTTTGCTCCAACTAGATGGAGAATTTGAAAAGGCTGCTTACATTCAGCTGTTCTTCCTGTATTGGAGATATAAATTTCACAAAAGATAGAGAACTGGAGGTTGGAAATTTGGTTTTGCATTGCAAACCTGGGCCTTGGCCACAGGATAGCAAAGCTCTGGTCCCCGAAACGTCTGAAATTAAGCGAGACAAAGTTTATGCAGCTCAAGCTGAGTTAGGGACTCTCTTGCCATCTTCCTTAAGTAGAAATAGTTCTTTAACCTTCTTTTACAGCCTACAACTGACTTTCTTCAGACAGCAAGCCATTCCTTACTTTATTTTCTTTCCCCTGCTTGGCTGGAATGCTCCAAGTCACTGGCTCGAAATAAATTTTTACAGCCTCCTTCTGTGAAAGATGTTGACGTATAGAGCTTAAAGTGGGTGGATGGAGTAGAGTGGGTGAGAAGTTTCTCTACCTCATCAGCTTTATTTAAAACACACACACACACACACCTGCTGTATACGGTGGTGGTCAGAAATGTGAATCTCCCTGAGAGTGCCAGAACTTTGGCAATGATGGGTCTTCCATGATCTCAACAAGGCAAAGTTCAGTGGAAAAACAATCACAGTGTTGGAACAAAATCTTCATGGAGATGGAGAAAGCTTGGCTTGTGTGTGCGCGTTCTAAACTGCTGACGAATTTTGTTTGGTGTAGCTCACGCAGTAACTCTGGAACAGTAAAGTAAGGTGCCAAGTGTGACTAACAGGATGCGAGATGTGTGCGTGTGTGATTGTTCATTTCACATGACTCCAGCATGCTGCTGGGCTCCGGCCTTCCAGTGAGATGAATAAAACGAAACGACTCTGCAATAAATTGCCTGGAGTCGCTGGGAGTCGGGCAGCATATAAATTTAATGGATGATGATGATGATGATTTTCAAAAGACAAGCCAGGAGTAGCTCTGCTCATTTCTAAAGGCCGTTGCCAGACTCCACAGAAACTTGGGCAGAATGAAACATCTTCAGAAGAATCTGGCTAGAGAACTCCAAGCCACGTCCATCCATCATAACTAGAGGCCCCAAAACCGGGACCTGGCTGTCTGCGTTAGGCTGTTTCTCAATAAAAAGGTAAAGGTTCCCCTTGCACATTTGTGCAGTCGTGTCCGACTCCAGGGGCCGGTGCTCATCTCCGTTTGTTAGCCGAAGAGCCAGCGTTGTCCGAAGACGCTTCCATGGTCAATGTGTCCGGCATGACGCGCACAGAACGCTGTTACCTACCCACCAAAGGGGTACCTATTAATCTTTTTTTTTCTCCCACCCGGAAACCTATGCCCCCATCGTGGGAGGTTGTGCGGATCCAGAATTGGCCTTTATAGCCACTTACGGATCCACCGTTAAAATTTTACCTTTGGAAGACAATCTTACTCGGCTACGAGTGATCGCCAGTGATGAAATGATGATGACCTATTAATCTACTTGCATTTGCATGCTTTCGAATTGCTAGGTTGGCAAGAGCTGGGGCAAGTGCGGGAGCTCACTCCGTCACACGGGGCTGGGGTCTCGAACCTCTGAACTTGTGACCTTCCGATCGACAAGCCTGGCGTCTTACCCGCTGAGCCACCACACCCCTTGTTTCTGAATAGTGAGGGGGGAACCTTTACCTTTTTATTGAGAAACAGCCTACACAGACAGCCAGGTTCTGCTTTTGGGGCCTGTAGTTATGATGGATGGACTTGGCTTGGAGTCCTCTAGCCAGAATCTTCTGAAGATGTTTCTAATTAGCTCTAATTTTTTATTTTATTCTTTTGCTTTAGAAAGGTAGATCTCATATCTGCCAGCTGCCACAATTTTCGTCCCCACTTCGTCCCCCCACAAGTCCACCACTTGCTCCAAACCACAGTCCAGCAGCAAAACTCTGGAAATGAAGTCGAGCCCTTCCTGACCTCTACATGGACACATCCATGATGTTTTCCAGATATCAGCACAGAAGTGCTTTGGCATTGCCTTGTTCTGGAATGTTTTTCACCTTCACATCTGGCCTACAGTCCTGGAATTCCCTGCAGGAATATCATCCCAGTACTAACTGAAGCTGAGCTTCGGAAATAAATCAGAAAACGTGTTTTGGAGCATTTGTGTGCCTAAGTGTACAACAGGCTGCAACCCTTTAAAGCAGCCATATCTTTTCCAGGGATTGAACGATGCTACCCCAGGGTCCTGGGGTGTGTGGCTGTGTGTGGCTGTTCAAAAGAATTGGAGACAGGTGCTACGTTTGCCCCCTGCACATCTGGAATCACAGAATGGAAAGGTTGGAAAGGGTTTGGAGATCATCTAGTCCAGGGTTTCTCAACCTCAGCAACTTTAAGCTGTGTGGACTTCAACTCCCAGAATTCCCCATGCTGGCTGGGGGATTCTGGAAGTTGAAGTCCACACAGCTTAAAGTTGCCAAAGTTGAGAAACACTGATCTAGTCCATCTCCCTCCACTACTATTGTTGCATCCCTGAAAGATGGCCATCCAGTCTCTGTTTACACACCACCCATATGTATTACCTCTCAAGGCAATCAGTTCTATTGTTGAACAGCTCTTAGTCTTAGGAAGTATTTCCTGATGTTCAGCCAAAACCTGTTTCTTTGTAAGTTAAATCCATTGTTCCTTATCTTAAATCCAAAACCAGGGCTTCACTTATTAATGAGACCCAACCTTGCCGAGTTTCAGAGAAGACCCCAAGCTGAAATCAATAAGCTTTCTTGAATTGCTTTACCATGTTCCTCCCAGACTCCAATTATTATTATTATAATTAATTAATTAATTAATTAATTTTCTATCCCGCCTCCTACTATTTTCCCCACAACAGCAACCCTGTGAGGTGAGTTGGGCTGAGAGAGAGTGACTGGCCCAAGGTCACCCAGCCGGCTTTCATGCCTAAGGCGGGACTAGAACTCTCAGTCTCCTGGTTTGCCATTGGCTCCTTCCTACGGCTGAGAGAGAGGGACTGGCCCAAGGTCACCCAGCTGGCTTTCATGTCTCAGGCGGGACTAGAACTCACAGTCTCCTGGTTTGCCATTGGCTCCTTCCTAGGGCTGAGAGAGAGTGACTGGCCCAAGGTCACCCAGCCGGCTTTCATGCCTCAGGCGGGACTAGAACTCTCAGTCTCCTGGTTTCTAGCCCATTGCCTTAACCACTAGACCAAACTGGCTCTTTATCTTTTATCTCACAACACCAACAGCCACTATGTTAGACTATACAGGGAAGCCATTGAAATACATAAACACTAACACAGTTTCAATAAAAAAGAAGCTTGCAAAAGGTCAACAAACTCTACTCAACCACAGAAATATACAAACAACTCACACAATAGACGTGCTAATCCCACACATGACAGCACCACACCCCCTAATCACCACAAAGAACCCTCTCCTAATCTCTTGTAAATGACACACAGAAGACACACACCCTCTCAGCAGCTATAAACACCAGCAGGAACACACACCCTCCACTTGGGCACAGAGAGAATCTTCTAGCTGTGCTCCTGTCCTCTGAAGATGCCAGCCACAGCGACTGGCGAAACGTTAGGAACCAAAACTGCCAGAACACGGCCACACAGCCCGGAAAACCCACAACAACCATCTTTATCTTTTGCTTGCCTTTCTTTTTCTTCTAGGCGGCTTCTGAGCATGCATTGATACCCATTTGATTAATGAAGGATTTATCTTCCTCTTGTTACTGAAGGCATGGTCTTTTTGTAGCCAGTTATGGCCAAAGGAAATTGCCTCCAATCAGCGGTTTAGGGCTTGTCCTACTGTATCACTTTACATATAAGGACCTCAGGAGTTTATTTGCTTGAAAAATGGCGCTAGAAACTGAGCACAGAAATCTGTGATTCAACGTAGTTATTTTTGGTAAAGGTCTGGCAGATGCGAAATGAGGTACAAATTATCATTCTGCTTTTCCTGATGATGCTTTATTTATGTAGTATAAACAAATGGTCAAAGTGGTGGGGACAACAGGGAAGGACTTTGCGGGGAGCAGAAGCTGCTGCAAAATTGCAAATTCCGTCTACACCTGCTTGATTCTACTTGTTGTATAATTGCATTTTAAAAGGTTGCGGTCATACTTTCCTCTTACGTGGGAATAAACCTCACTAAATTAAATTGGACTCACATCTGAATAGACATGTATTACCAATCGAAGAGAATGTATTAGTAAAGTAGTGTGCAATTAGCAATTTGTCCAAGTATTTTATAGGGAAAAAGGGACTTCTGTAAATGATTCTGTGCCCACCAGAAAAAAAAAGGGAGAGTTGGAAAAAACTGTTGTTGTGTGATAACTGTATTGTGAATGTAAGCAGGCTGATAGCTTACCTAGGAATAAGCAGTACTGAATGTGATGAGTCTGAAAAAGCATGCAGATTTTTTGGATAATAGCTGATTTGTTTGTTTGTTTCTTCAATTTTGAAATGGCTGCCCAGTTCAAAATGACTCTGAGCAACTTACAGCAAATTTAAAAACCAAGATAAAAATATCAACCATGAAACATCTCTATAAACATTTCTCAGTTGGTCAGACCCACTTAACACCCTGGCCCAGTGCCCTCAGGATTAGACAGGTCTTTGGTGCCTTTTGAAAGGCCGAGGGGTGGGGCCACCTGAATTTTTGTCTGTGTGGGGGCAAACTGTTTCATAGGGCAAGAGCTGTGACCGAGTAGTCGTGCTTGCTGAGTCCATCAAATGGCATTGCTTGATAGAAGGCACCTGGAACATGCCAATTCTGAGACACTGGTGCTCTCTGAGCCTTGTTGTTTTCTTGCAGATGTTTCATTGCCAGACTAGGCAACATCTTCAGTGCGAAAAGGGAGTGGGACTTGCTCTCTGTTTATATACCATGTTTATATAAACAGAGAGCAAGTCCCACTCCCTTTTCGCACTGAAGATGTTGCCTAGCCTGGCAATGAAACGTCTGCAAGAAAACAACAAGGCTTAGAGAGCACCAAGGACTCCACAGTTCAACCCTGAGCTACAAATATTCTCTTCAGTTGGTATACTGAGACTTGCCCATAACTCCCACACTGTGGCATTCTGGACCAGTTACAGCTTCCAAATGATCTTCAAGGGCAGCCCCATGTAGTAATCCAAAGGGGAAGTGACCAAGGCATGAGTGACCATGAGTAGAGCCTCCTGATCCAGGAACCAACACCATGGGTGTGCAAAATGCAAAGGCCCTCCTGGCTGTGGCTACCACCTGCTCCTCAGGCAGCAGCCAAGAATCCAGGAGGACCCTCAACTCGTGTACCAGTTCTGCCTGCAAGAGTGCCCTTTTATTCAGAACTAAAAATGGAAAGTCCCCAGTATGGGGATAGTCCTAAAACCCACAGCCACTCGGTCTTACTAGGGTTGAGTTGAAATCCAGATACCGACAGCCTCCAGACACTGAAAAACAACTTGGGCGGCATCATCAGTTGACCAGGATGGAGATAAACAACTGAGTATCATTAATGTATTGATGATACCTCACCCCGTGCTGGCAGAGGACCTCACCCAGAGGTTTCATGTAAAATGGTGAAGAGGAGGAGGGAGGGGGTAGAGCAAGGGTGGGGAACCTTTTTTCTGCCAAGGGCCATTTGGATATTTATAACCGGGGACTGGGGGGGTGGGGGGCGGGGTTTCTGGGATTTCCACAGACTGGGGGCTGGAGTTTGTGGGCGGGAGCCAATCACAAGCACTGGGGGCGGTGTTTGCGAGCGGGAGCCAATCATGTGGAAGGGGCGGGCCTTATGCAGCCCGCGGGCCTGACGTTGCCCACCCCTGGGGTAGAGTCCTGAGGAACCCAGCACAGCAGGAGCTTAGGGTTTGATCACTCCCCCCTTAATAACACCAACTGGAACTGGCCTTGGAGGAAGGAGAACCGGCACAATACTCTGCCCACCCCCCAGTCCCATCCCCTTGAGTCGGTCCAGAGTATCCCTCTGGGTACTAGGATTGATAGTATCTTTGCTTTCCTTACTTTTGAGCAGGCATGCCAAGAGTTGTGTGTGCAACCAATGCCCTTACTTCTGAGTAGGCATTAAGCATGCAAGAAAAGGTGGACGAGCTGGTCCCTATTTCCTCCTCCTCCACCACCCTCCTCATTACCCACTTTAGCACCGGTCCCATCAAAATGGGGGTGTGGACCTTTTTCTTTTAGAACTGGGCTGCAGACGTTTCTGTATTCTGGACATAGACATAACAAAGAAACCATAAAGAAATAATCATTTGGATACCTCGCTTGGTTGCATCTAAACAAAGACTATCCCATTACAACCTGAGAGACGGAACATGTGTTTGGGGACAGGAGCAAAACGTGTAGACGTTGTGCAGCACAAGGTGTGCTGAAATGACCATTTCCTTATTTCCCCTTCTGAAACATTGGCAGGCATGAGAACCATTCACTATAAGGAAAAAGCGGTGCAGTGAATCCAATCCCAACGTCCTGTTTTGCATAGTTAACTTGAGGTTTCTGCGTAGAACTGAAGAAAATCTATAGAAGCATTTAATGCTATCAGGGTGGCCTCTGGCTTACTCACGAACCACGCAGTGCATTCCTTGTGTTGTCTTCCTGATGCTATTTTCCCTAACAGAGCACAATAACCAAATGCCCCCAAGCTGCTATAAATTATAGGCCTAGAGTGAAGAATTGGCAAAGTATTCTTCTGTGGAAGGACTCTTAAGATCCATTTGGTTCTACTGTTAAAAGGTAAAGATTCCCCCCGCACATTTGTGCAGTCGTGTCCGACTCTAGGGGCCGGTGCTCATCTCCGTTTGTTAGCCGAAGAGCCAGTGTTGTCCGAAGACGCTTCCACGGTCATGTGGCCGCATGACGCGCACGGAACGCTGTTACCTACCCACCGAAGTGGTACCTATTCATCTACTTGCATTTGCATGCTTTCGAATTGCTAGGTTGGCAAGAGCTGGAGCTAGTGCGGGAGCTCACTCCGCATGCAGGGCTAGGGATTCGAACCTCCGAACTTGCGATCGACAAGCCTGACGTCTTACCCGCTGAGCCACCACGCCCCATTGGTTCTACTGTTGAATATACGTAAATTCCTGGCCTTAGAATCCTTCCTCTGTGTGTGTGTGTGTGCACAATTTCCCAAGGTTGAGAAATACTGCTCTAGATGTTTTAGATTAGACCTCCCATCACCCCAGCTGGCATGACCCTTCAGCAAAACTGGCGAGAAATTCTGGACATTGTAGTCCCAGCAGCTCCAGAAGGCATCTGGTTGGGGAATAGTGATCTCCAAGCAGACAGACAGTAAAAGTAACCCAATGATTAGGTGGTTGCATTTAGTCAATGGAAAATTCAAGCTGTGGAATCTGTCCGTCTTGATGATGCTTGACTCCTGCTGGGCTGCAGGAAAGAGTAGAAATCAAGACAGTTAAGATCTCCATCAGTGGAAGACTTAAAGGGTGCAGGAGACTCCTGTGGGATAGCCCAGACCTTACAACCCTCCTGCCCTCTTGCCAGCCTGTCACAGCCTTACAGTCCATCCTTGTCACTTTCTTCTTTTCAGTACATCTCATCCTTTGGTAGTTATGCTAGGGCTACCATATCTTGGTGTAGAAACCCAGTGGACCATTGGATGGCAGAAAAGAGATACAGTACAGAAAAGTCTAACTCTTTGCTGCCATCTAATGGTGGAACAGTTTTTTCCCCAATCCAGATCTGATAGCCCCACTTTTGTCCCTCCTCCTTTTTCCTCTTTTCAGAAGCCCAGAAGATGCCCAAATCAAATAAAATCAAATCAGTTTATTACAACCATAAGGCCAGATACAGTAAAATATCTAATAGTAGAACTGTTACATACATACATACATACATACATACATAAGAATAACAATGAGTATAATAGGATCTAAAAATAAATAAGAGCGTAATAAATAAAAGGGGGCGTGGTGGCTCAGCGGGTAAGACGCCAGGCTTGTCGATCGGAAGATGGCAAGTTCAGAGGTTCAAATCCCTAGCCCTGCGTGACGGAGTGACCTCCCGCACTCGCCCCAGCTCTTGCCAACCTAGCAATTCGAAAGCATGCAAATGCAAGTAGATTAATAGGTACCACTTTGGTGGGAAGGTAACAGCGTTCCGCGCGTGTCATGCGGCCACATGACCGTGGAAGCGTCTTCGGACAACGCTGGCTCTTTGGCTAACAAACGGAGATGAGCACCGGCCCCTAGAGTCGGACACGACTGCACAAATGTGCGGGGGGAACCTTTACCTTTTTTTACAATAAAAATAATATTATAAAAAGTGATGAATAAATGGATATCCAAACTTAATTAATGGTGTGACGTATTATACAGAAGATAGCAGAAAACTGGGTGACTTGGGAGGATATTTTTGAGTCTTTGTCCGAAAGAAGTAACAGTAAGTAGAAATCATATTCTGTGCCTGGAAATTTCAAGATCGGATAAATGAAGGTCTGTTCAGAGTCCTTATATAGGGAGCAGCGTAGTAGCGTATGGCTTAGAGTTTCTATTGAGCCATCACCACACGGACATAACTGGAGAGACGTAGCAGTACCCTTAAAACAGAGCTTTCCAAACTTTTCATGTTGGTGACACACTTTTTAGACATGCATCATTTCGCGACACAGTAATTCAGTTTTACTAGCAAACCGGTGGTTAAACTAACTTATAAGAGATACGGACACATACATAAATTGTAATAGCGAAATGTATGGGGACACAACATATCTCATGAAAACAGAGTTCCCCTTTACAGCAGGGCACAAGGCAGGCACTAGGACCTGCGCGGAATCCTGGCAGGGCTCGGAGGCAGCAGCAGCGAGGTGCTTGAGGCTCTGAGCGTCCAACTCAGAGGTTTCTCGTTACATTCGCGCGACACACCTACACACTGCAGCTGACACACTAACGTGTCGCGACACACAGTTTGGAAAGCTCTGCCTTAAAACATCCAAAATGGACTGCTGAGGGCAATGCATTCAGCCAGGCTAAAGCGAAGGCCTTATGAAATTTCAGAATCGTGATGGATGATAAATAAGAGGCTGGAACGAACCCTTTCGGAAGAATCTGATAAATAATGGGGTGTGGCACCTTGCTTAAATTTGTTTGGAGATCTATATCCCAAATTTCTTCTTTGAGGGCAGTTCTAGCATTGTCAAAACCTAATGAGCACAAACGTTCCATAGAGAAGCCCAGTAAATGAATTTTATCTAGGGCTTTTTTAAGCCATGAGATTTAAGATGATATCTAAGTACTAATTGGGTCGTCCTTATCTTGGGGTTGTGTTACTGTTCAATGAACACCCAGAAGATGCCCTATATCAGTGGTTCTCAACCTTGGCAACTTTAAGATGGGTGGACTTCAACTCCCAGAATTCCCCAGCCAGCCATGCTGGCTGGGGAATTCTGGGAATTGAAGTCCACCCATCTTAAAGTTGCCAAGGTTGAGAAACATTGCCCTATATCATTATAATTTTTTTCTAGTCAGCCCTGCTTTATCTCTTGGCCAGGTATCCTAGCTAAGTCCACCGTTCTCCCAGAACACAGGCCACTTTTGACCTCACCATTCCTCCAGTTGCCATCAAAAGTTGGAATGTTTCTCAGTATTCCATGCCTGACATTAGCATCTCCAGTTGCCAGCTTTGGTAACTGCCACTCACAGTACAGCTACTGGGTCTAACCTGGAAAAATCCAGAGAACCATTAGATGGCAGCAAAGAGAGACAAGAAACTCTTAACTCCTTGCTACGATCTGTTGTTTATTTGGATCTTGGCAGCCCAGCTCAAGTAACCATAACTAGACAAACAATTGGAGGAACAGTGAGTAGATGATTCCATTCACCCCACAGTGCAAAATTCTTCATCCTTGCTAATTTTTCCATGCATCTGGCCTTGTTTTAAAGCAGAGGAGCAGGCCAGGTACTTTTTTCTTTTGGTTAGCCTTTTGGCATGAGAGGAGGCTTCCCCACCCATGAGAACAATACAAAAGCCGAAAACCCCAAGAGCATTGAGAAGGAAGTGCCTGTTTTTAGCAAGAAAAAACGTGCAGAAAGGAAGGAAGATGGGGTCAGAAGGTGAGGAAGGAAATGGCCATTAAGTGTCTGTCTGCTGTGTCCAGTGAGTTTGGATACACCATCTGTGCTCCCTCAAAGAAGCACCCCCCCCACACACACTTCTGCATTACTCAGTTGGCACCCACAGCAACCATCTGTAGAGGCTGCCTAACCATACACAGACACACAATATCTTTATTGTCTACCTAGCAATATCTTTCATATTTGTGCATGGTAGGAGAATGAAGACTTTTTTCACTTCTTCAAGGGGTGGCTCCGAAGTGATACATAACTGATCGATAGGTCAGGGTTGGGTAAGTCTTTTGCTCATTGATGAGAATCCTTCGAGCTTGCTTTGTTGACATTGAGAATTTTTGGGTCCACCCTTCTTGCTTGAAATGTTGCCTAACGTACAACATTCTTGCAAACAATTCTCTCTCATTTAGTGCATTTTGCCCAAATTTTTATAAATATGTTTATAATTTATTTATTTATTATTCAAATTTATCACCGCCCATCTCCCCCAACGGAGATGTTCTCCTTCTTTCTCCTCCTCCATTTTTATAGACTTTACCTTAATATCCCTTTTCTGAAAGAAGAGGTGAACTGTATTGTCCAGGCATGAAGAACTATGAATTTCCAAGGTCAGCTAAGTTTCAGTTTGCCTATTGACATGAAATGCAAAATTTAGTCAAGTCCACCCTAAGATGAAAACTAAATGATTTATCCCACCCTGTCTACTTGGAGCAAATGCTAGGCAGCTATTCTTTGTTCCTTTCCAAATTTTCTCCGGAATGATAATTGGCAGACATAGTAATGGGAGAAGTTGGGGGAGCGGAGCAGGGAGGTACACAAATGGAAGATGATAAAGTCTGGATCTTTAAAAATGAGTACTTGTAAAGTTGTACAGAGGAGGCTGAGTGCTGATGAAAGTTTTATCTGGAGGCCGTCAAGATCCTGTTTGGGTAAAGTGGTGTGTGTGTTCCCCAGTGTTCATTACCACCACGTGGGTGATCTGCCCTCTGCAAAAATGAAGGATTTGAGTTTGGCATCAGGAACTTGTGTGTGTTTGGGGAGGGAGAAGGAAGTTCACCTTCTAGGTGTGCAATAGTCCTAGGTTGGCAATTTAGCTGTGCAAAACTATGAAGAATAGTCATAGTCACAGTAGGAACTGTTTTCAGTAAGAACTTCCGAACTTCATAAACTTCTTCATAAATAGGATGGAAAGAGCTTGAAGCAGTCCAGTGTCGTGGTTAGGCGAAGAACAACGCTGAGCCTTGGATTTAAGCTCTAGATCAGAGCTTTCCAAACTGTGTGTCGCGACACAAAAGTGTGTCGCCACACACAGTCTGGTGTGTCGCCACACAACCCGGAAGCGCTGATCATCATCAGTGCTTCCGGGTTTTCCTGCGGCGACACACCAACGACGGCGCGCAAAAACCTGAAAGCAGCAGGAGGTTTTTTTTAATTGTAAACCTTTATGTTGGGATAGTGATAGTGGATTTCATAAATTTTATTTCTTTCCTGTGCTATTTATTTATTAACTACCCTTCACTGTTTTACTTTTTTCTCTTTTTTGTCAGAGATTTTTTTTAAAAATACCTTAAAACATTTTGAAGAAGTAGATTTGCTATCCACCCAGAGAACTGTGACAGTTGGGTAGATGAAAAGCAAAATAAATAAGACTTTCCCAATTAGCTGGGGTAGATGGGGATCTATTAAGAATAAATACTTACTTTCCACTCTTGCTGTCTCCTTGCCTTTAGTCTCTTAGAAGTTCTGCAGATGCTTGTAATTACTTTGCCATTTTTGTGCTTGGTTTAAGGCCCAGAATGTGGCTACTAGCCCAAGAAGCCACAGTTAGCAGATGTTTGTGTGGGTGCAAAATGGTAACAGTGTTACATCAACTTACAAAAGAGGGGTGAAGAAGGATCCTTGGACAAAACAGGATGTTATAATTCACTCGGCTCATATAAGCATTCTCTGCATAAGTCTGTGTAGATTTACAGAGAAGTTCATCTTGTCCTAATGGGACTTATGAGGCTGCATTCGGGTACAGGCTTACTCTGAAGACCACAGTAATCCTGGGTCAAGGGCAAGAACCAGATATTTGTGTAGCTGGACAGATGCCAACAACTCACAACAGGGACCCCAAACCTTTGGAGCACATTTGAAAACATGAGACCTATGAACATTCCTACAAATTGGACTAGAATTAGGGGATTGGACTAGGAGGTCTCCAAGATTGATCGTCCTGGTGGGGGTAGCCTGTCACAACTACCAATTTATTTGGTGGCCACACCTCTAAATGAAGAGCCTCTTATTTTTATTTTTGAAGAAGATGTGTCTGGGTTATAAACTGCACCCAGAAGCTTTCTTGGGAATACAGATTATGCTTGAGTCTAGTGCAGTGTTTCTCAACCTTGGTGACTTTAAGACGTTTGGACTTCAACTCCCAGAATTCCCCAGCCAGCCAAGGTTGAGAAACACTGGTCTAGTGCTTTGCTTTTCGGCATACTAACTTCCCATTTAACTTTTTTTATTATTATTAAAAGAACCTGATAAAGATATGGTGAGACATGGAGCATGGCAGACCATATTGGTGCCTGCAAGTGCCATGTACAAGATATACTATAAAACAGGAGTTAAGCATTCATCACAGAAAGTTGGAGGTCAGCCCACCTTCAACTGTAGGCAGATAGAACTTTGGAAGACATGCTGGGGGTGGGAAGAATCAGGCATCAATAGGTGGATTTCTCATCTGCTTCTTGTTTTTCTTTCAGGATCATCGAAACAAGCACGATTCAGCAGGAGAGGCTCCAGGCTATAGCGGTAAGTCACTCTTGCATTGAATCACATTTGCACCTGCTTGTAATTATATCCTCCACATTTGCTTAATACTCAGTACTAAGTACTTTTAAAACTTTCAGGTTTTTGAAATGTGAAGAATTACACTAGAGCAGTGTTTCTCAACCTTGGCAGCTTTCAGATGTGTGGACCTCAACTCCCAGAATTCCCCAGCCAGCATGGCTGGCTGGGGAATTCTGGGAGTTGAAGTCCACACATCTTCAAGTTACCAAGGTTGAGAAACACTGCCCTAGAGCCCTAAGCAGCTCTGTTAGGTAAGCATTAGCAGCCTGATGACTCAACTTTGGTTGCATGATGGGATAAATTGTTCACTAGTAAGAGCTGTGGAATCAATTCCTGAGTGCAAAGTTGGGTAGCTGGGAGCACCAAGATAGCAGGGCATCCATATTACAGCTGTGAAGTCAACGGACATAACTTGATTCCCAGAAAAAAATTAAAAAATTCAAGCTGGGGAGGAGATTAAAATTGTGCTTTAATTATTATTTGCCAGTGAAAAACAGACCAGAAGGCTGTAGTTGTTCTACTCAGCTAGTAATTGTCAATTATAGGCAAAAACCAAACTGGTTGGTCAGTTATTTTGACAGCAAGCCAGGAAGATGTGCTTTTGCAGCATCTGAGCATGCTCAGTGACATTGCTACACAAGTCCCGCCCTGCAGCAGTGTCACATAAAGGAGGGGCTTGCGCAGTGATGTCACTGATGTGTAGAGTTTGCTTGTTGAGTTTTGCTGCGAGATGCTTTGGATTTTGTGCGTTAATGATGATGTTGGCCTCCTAGAAGACCCACTCCACATCTTACATTGCATGATTCAAAGTGCCCTTTTCCCATAATAGCGGCTTAAGTCTGAAGAGTTTTGAGCTCCCTAAATGCTCTCTGGAAAAATCCAGCAGGATAGCTTTTCCCCAATAGTTCCAACAGTTCCTGCTTCCATGAAAATGGTATTTGATCAGCATGTCGATGAAGGTTCTCAGTCATCCAGGTGGAACAGTCTGTGGCTTGAATCATGTCAACTGGATTTCTATTTTCTCAGTAGAAACGTTTCACTCCTTATCCAAGGAAGAAGCTCCTTGGATAAGGAGTGAAACGTTTCTACTGAGAAAATAGAAATCCAGTTGACATGATTCAAGCCACAGATTGATCAGCATGGCTTCTATGCCTGCTCCTGGTTATTAGTGGAAAGCAGTTTGGAGTCCTAGTGGTGTGTGTGAGAGTGTGTGTGTGTGAGAGAGGGAGATCAGCTTTACTAAATGAATTAATGAAGGGAATGATTATTGGAGTCCTTCAGGCTTAATTCCAAAGCTGGAGATCCGTTGCCTGCCTTTCCCGGGAGCAGTAGATGCTGCTGTTTGGAAAAGCAAACAGGCTTGTACCAACAAAGCAAGGATTCATTCTGACTAGGAAGAAGAGGATGCAAACTCTGCCCACCACCTCCCTGTGCAAAGTCTTACTCTGCACTGCGTCCCACTCCTTGGGGTCAACAGAAGTAGTTTCCAAATTGTTCCGTTTTCTTTCTGCACCTCAGGTACTGAGGCTGATTTTGAACACCACCCTTGCAGGAACATCCTGATCAAAAGGAACAGGTTCAGAAAAGTGCAGTGCAGACAGTCAAGGGATTAGAACAGTGTTTCTCAACCTTGGGAAGTTGAAGGTATGTGGACTTCAACTCCCAGAATTCCCCAGCTAGCATGGCTAGCTGGGGAATTCTGGGAGTTGAAGTCCACACACCTTCAACTTCCCAAGGTTGAGAAACACTGGATTAGAAACTAGTTCTATGAAGAAAAATGGAAGGAAGTGGAAATATTTAGTTTAGAGAAGAGAAGACTGGCAGGGAAGGGGAGATAAAATAGGGTAAGGGGGGGCAGTTTCCATTGGTGGATGGTTCTGCAGAGAGATCCCTGGATGGTTGCTTGGTGATTGCAGGATCTTTCTTAACTGAATGGGATTGTTTATTTTGAGCACCAAGAAATAGAGATGAAGCAACCAAGGAGGATGGCATGAAAAAAAGGATAAAAAAAATTGTGTGCCTGAAGCAAAGGCAGCTAGTATGAGACCTATAAGGCATGTAAATTCCCCTCTGTTAATTTTTCTCAGAAAAAAAAAGAGTTCTTAAAGAAAAAGAACCCTGCAACGACTTTTCTTGCAAATAAAATGTACTTCATTTACAACTTGGTGTCACAAACAGGATAAAACGGAAAAACTTGCAAAAGGAGGTTGAACTTGGGAAAAAAAGTTGCTAGAATGAGAAGACAAAAATACAGAACACAATGCCAGTCTCACAAAAAAAGAGGAATGTTCCTGGCAAAGCTGCCCTCAGTGCCTATCAAATTGAACCAACCATGCACATCAACAGAAGGAAAGCTGTGCAGATTTTCTGGGTATCTCATGGGAAGGGATGAGAAACCAGAAGTGGAAGACTAGATGGCGTCAGGCAAGACACTGCTGTGGATGGTACTAATCCCTGAAGAAGACCAGGTGGACACACTAAAAGGAGATCTCTCTGGACAAGCCAACGAAACAGATTTCACTTACCTGGAGGGATCAAGACACCACAGGAGACTATTAAAATCCTATGGTGACAGACTACAGGTGTTCAAAGTCAAGGGACTGAGCCTGGAGTTCAGGACAATGCCAAGGTACAGACCAGCTTCTTTCAGAGAAGCACACGCCATTGAAAGCCAGTGTGGGAACCCCAAAGAACCAGATGGTTTTGGGGCAAACAGCCACTGTCTTGCTGGGATTCAGTTTCAACTTGTTTCACCCCAGGGGAGGGAACACCTGAAGAAGCCCTCTGTGCTAGGACAATCCCCTCCCTCCTGAACCCAACCTCTTGATTGAACCTGAACCTGAACCTGAACCTGAATCCAACCTCTTGATCTTGAATTTGACCTCTTGATTTAGGAAGTTAACCACCTCCTGAATCCAACCACTTACCCATCCTTAGCTGCCTGAAGAAGCCGAGAGGGTCAAGGATCACCCCACAGGTGGTCAAGCTTGTGCCACCAAGAATCCTGTCCACTTTCTCAGAGCGCATAAGCCCAGATAACCTTGCAAGCGATTACACCAGTAATCTCATGTACTATATATTGTGCTATGGTAGTTCCTGAAGGCAAAACTGAAGTACTTTGGCCACATAATGAGAAGACAGGATACCCTGGAGAAGTTGCTGATGCTAGGGAAAGTGGAAGGCAAAAGGAAGAGGGGCCGACCCAGGGCAAGATGGATGGATGGTATTCTGGAGGCGACGGACTCGACCGTGGGGGAGCTGGGGATGGTAACGGCCGACAGGAGGCTCTTGCGTGGGCTGGTCCATGAAGTCACGAAGAGTCGGAAGCGACTGAACGAATAAACAACAAAAAGTTCCTGAAGAGTTATATGAAATATTTTAAGTAAATAACGAATAGTTCTGGCAAGTGGACAGTATATAGATGCTCCAACTTTTGAGTTCCTTGAGTTCATTTCATCTCACCATTCTTGTGTCTGTATTACTGTTACTTGAGCATTTATGCAACACAACAAGGCAACAGACTTGAGTATGGTCACTTGTGTGATTACATTTGGATTCTTCCTGTGCAGGATTCTACTGGTGCACACAGATACACCTGATGTTGGTAGAACAGCATAGACAAAGAACAGCATGATGCATCTGCACGAAGACTGTATGGTTTTGCTGGTGCACATGTGTACTCCATTAACAGGAAAAGCACAGCTTTAGTTAAGAAATGGAAGTACTTCTGTATGTTTGACAATGCATTGCTTTCATCAGGAAGGACAGCCAGATGACTTTGATGTCCCAAATCCAGATAAATTTTAAATAGAAGCATTTTTGGAACCACAGCGAAGTCCCTATTTGTTTTGAGCTGGATGAGTATTTAACTTGACTTTCCTAAATGGTACCAAATGTACGTTTTTCAATCCAAAGAGCTTCTGATTCAGCTCACTTTGAATAGGACAATTCCAGAAACGATTATGCCAAGGAGACGAAGCGAAGGCTGGCATGGGCTCCCCAACCAGCTCCAACCTTAGCCGTTCGGTGCTTTGGAGAGCAACAGAGCCTGTTACCAGGGGGCCCTTGTGAGTGAGCCGCAGCATCCGGCTGATGTTGTAACTTTGCCGACTTCTAAAGGCGGAGAAGAAAAGGGTCTATGTGAGGGACCAGAAAAGGGTGTTATTGTGCAGAGAGACTTGTTCAAGTGGAGAAGCAGGGGGAGGAGGAGGAAGAGGAGGAGGTGGAGGAGGTCAGCTCCATCCTGACTTAACTTGCATTTGTAACGCTTTCAGGGGGATGATCTTCTCTGGAATGCCTGGAAAGTTGCAGTATATAGTAGGGGGGAGGGAGGGAGGGAGGGAGGAAGGAAGGAAGGAAGGAAGGAAGGAAGGAAGGAATCATAGATACGTGGATGGATGGATCTGCAGACATACAAGTAAGCAGAGAGATACTTGTTGCAACACTTCTCATCTCTAGGAGCTGAGCTGGAATGACTCAAGTGCCAAATTAATGGAATATGTATCCTGGTATGGAAATCATGGAAGGGGTGTGGTGGCTCAGCGGGTAAGATGCCAGGCTTGTCGATCAGAAGATTGCAAGTTCAGAGGTTCGAATCCCTAGCCCTGCGTGCGGAGTAAGCTCCCGCACTAGCTCCAGCTCTTGCCAACCTAGCAATTCGAAAGCATGCAAATGCAAGTAGATGAATAGGTACCACTTCGGTGGGATGGTAACAGCGTTCCGCGTGCGTCATGCCGGCCACATGACCGTGGAAGCATCTTCGGACAACGTTGGCTCTTCGGCTAAGAAACGGAGATGAGCACCGGCCCCTAGAGTCGGACACGACTGCACAAATGTGCGGGGGGAACCTAATGGAAATCATAGGAACTATTTTTCCATGAATGCCAAGACTCTGGATGTGCTTCCCCCAAGATGATGATTTGTTTTGCACACATTCCACCATTTGAGCTACAAAGTTTGATTAAATGTGGATCAAATATAACAATACCATTAATAGGAGGAGGAGGAGGAGGAGGAGGAGGAGGAGGCGGCAGGGAGGACAGTACCAGGCATCTGCCAAAGCCCACATGTCAGCAGGGAGCTTACTGTCAATCCCCAAAGCCCCTGTCGTGTCACTGCGACTTTCTTGGAGCGACAGCAGCCAAGAGGAAAAGGAACAGCTACTGTTTGCTTTGATTTCCCTCCCTGGGCAGGGACACAACTGGGCCCAAAGACATAGGGTGAATCTCTGGAGCATGGTGGCCAGGGAATTCTGGGAGTTGAAGTCCACGCATCTTAAAATGGCCAAGGTTGAGAAACATTGCTCTGGAGGGTGCTTCCCCAGTGGTCATTTCGCCCCCAAAGCTGGAGTCTGACACTGATGATAGGAAGAGCTTAGGGAGAGGGACAGTGTTCAAGCCATGTGCCTCAATGGTATCAATTTTCGGAGATCTGGATAAATCACCATTCTGTTTTATGTCACCCCTCCCTTTGGGCATTGTGCTTCTATGAATGAAGACTCTTCCCCTCTGCTCACTGGATACTGTGTCCCTTGTCCCTGAAAGAGCCTGACTTACCCAGATTTCCAAAACAAAGAGGGTGTTATTTTGGCTCAAAGATAGATGGTTTGCGGGGGGGGGGAATATGACAGTGTTCCTCAAAGGATAAATTATCAATGGCTTAAGAGTGAGGTTCCGTCTCCCTCTTCTCCTCCTCCCTTTGCAAATAGAGCAGTTGCAGTTATGTGCTTCAGAATGCCTTAAATTTAAGCACGGTTAAAGGAATTGCCCCTTCATGGCTTCATGCCCTTCATGGATCACTGCCTTGTCGTGGCGAAGGGGCTTGCGTAACTCAATGAAGTCAGGTCAAGAAGAACAGGTCATGATGGAGAGTTCTGACAAAACGTGGTCCACTGGAGGAGGGAATGGCAAACCACTCCAGTATCCTTGCCAAGAAAACCCATGGACAGTATCAAAAGGCTAAAAGATATGACGCCGGAAGATGAGCCCCTCAGGTCGGAAGGTGTCCAAAATGCTACTGGGGAAGAGCGGAGGGCAATTCCGAGTAGCTCCAGAAAGTGTGAAACGGCTGGGCCAAAGCCGAAAGGACGCTCAGTTGTGGATGTGTCTGGAAGTGGAAGGAAAGTCCGATGCTGTAAAGAACAATATTGCATAGGAACCTGGAATGTAAGAACTATGAATCAAGGTAAGCTGGATGTGGTCAAACATGAGATGACAAGATTGAACATCGACATCTTGGGAATCAGCAAACTAAAATGGACAGGAATGGGCGAATTTAATTCAGGAGACCATTATATATACTACTGTGGGCAAGAATCCCTTAGAAGAAATGGAGTAGCTCTCATAGTCAATAAAAGAGTGGGAAAGGCAGTACTGGGGTACAACCTCAAAAACGACAGAATGCTTTCAGTTCGAATCCAAGGCAAACCATTCAACATCACAGTGATCCAAGTCTATGCCCCAACCACTGATGCCAAAGAAGCTGAAGTTGACCGGTTCTATGAAGACCTACAACACCTTCTAGAACTAACACCAAAAAAAGATGTCCTTTTCATCATAGGGGACTGGAATGCTAAGGTAGGAAGTCAAAAAATAACCGGAATAACAGGCAAGTTCGGCCTCGGAGTACAAAATGAAGCAGGGCAAAGGCTAATAGAGTTTTGTCAAGAGAACACGCTGGTCATAGCAAACACTCTTTTCCAACAACACAAGAGACGACTCTATACATGGACATCACCAGATGGTCAATACCGAAATCAGATTGATTATATACTTTGCAGCCAAAGATGGAGAAGCTCTATACAATCAGCAAAAACAAGACCTGGAGCTGACTGTGGCTCAGATCATGAGCTTCTTATTGCAAAATTTAGGCTTAAATTGAAGAACGTAGAGAAAACCACTAGACCAATCAGGTATGACCTAAATCATATCCCTTATGAATATACAGTGGAGGTGAGGAATAGATTTAAAGGATTAGATCTGGTAGACAGAGTGCCTGAAGAACTATGGATGGAGGTTCGTAACATTGTACAGGAGGCAGCAACTAAAACCATCCCAAAGAAAAAGAAATGCAAGAAAGCAAAGTGGCTGACTGATGAGGCTTTACAAATAGCTGAGGAAAGAAGGGAAGCAAAAGGCAAGGGAGAAAGGGAAAGATATAAACAACTGAATGCAGAATTCCAGAGAATAGCAAGGAGAGATAAGAAGGCCTTCTTAAATGAACAATGCAAAGAAATCGAGGAAAACAATAGAATGGGGAAGACTAGAGATCTCTTCAAGAAAATCGGAGATATCAAGGGAACGTTTTGTGCAAAGATGGGCATGATAAAGGACAAAAAAGGCAGGGACCTAACAGAAGCAGAAGAGATTAAGAAGAGGTGGCAAGAATACACAGAAGAACTATACAAGAAAGATCTTAATATCCCTGATAAATACGATGGTGTGGTCACTGACCTTGAGCCGGACATCCTAGAAAGTGAAGTCAAGTGGGCCTTAGGAAGCATTACTAACAACAAAGCTAGCGGAGAAGATAGTATCCCAGCTGAGCTATTTAAAATCCTAAAAGATGATGCTGTTAAAGTGCTGCACTCAATATGCCAACAAATTTGGAAAACTCAACAGTGGCCACAGGATTGGAAAAGGTCAGTTTACGTTCCAATTCCAAAGAAAGGCAATGCCAAAGAATGTTCAAACTACCGTACAATTGCACTCATTTCACATGCCAGCAAGGTTATGCTCAAAATCCTACAAGCTAGGCTTCAGCAGCATGTGAACCGAGAACTACCAGAAGTGCAAGCTGGGTTTCGAAGAGGCAGAGGAACTAGAGATCAGATTGCCAACATTCGCTGGATCATGGAAAAAGCAAGAGAGTTCCAGAAAAACATCTACTTCTGCTTCATTGACTACGCTAAAGCCTTTGATTGTGTGGATCACAACAAACTGTGGCAAATTCTTAAAGAGATGGGAGTACCAGACCACCTTACCTGTCTCCTGAGAAACCTGTATGTGGGTCAAGAAGCAACAGTTAGAACCGGACATGGAACAACCGACTGGTTCAAAATTGGGAAAGGAGTACGACAAGGCTGTATATTATCACCCTGCTTATTTAACTTATATGCAGAGTACATCATGAGAAATGCCGGGCTGGATGAATCACAAGCCGGAGTTAAGATTGCTGGGAAAAATATCAACAACCTCAGATATGCAGACGATACCACCCTAATGGCAGAAAGTGAAGAGGAACTAAAGAGCCTCTTGATGAGGGTGAAAGAGGAGAGTGCAAAAGCTGGCTTGAAACTCAACATTAAAAAAACCCAGATCATGGCATCTGGTCCCATCACTTCCTGGCAAATAGAAGGGGAAGAAATGGAAGCAGTGACAGATTTTATTTTCTTGGGCTCCAAGATCACCGCAGACGGTGACTGCAGCCATGAAATTAAAAGACGCTTGCTCCTTGGAAGGAAAGCTATGGCAAACCTAGACAGCATATTAAAAAGCAGAGACATTACCTTGCCGACAAAGGTCCGTATAGTTAAAGCTATGGTTTTTCCAGTAGCAATGTATGGCTGTGAGAGTTGGACCATAAGGAAGGCTGAGCGCCGAAGAATTGATGCTTTCGAGCTGTGGTGCTGGAGAAGACTCTTGAGAGTCCCTTGGACTGCAAGGAGGTCAAACCAGTCAATCCTAAAGGAAATCAACCCTGACTGCTCATTGGAAGGACAGATGCTGAAGCTGAAGCTCAAATACTTTGGCCACCTAATGAGAAGAGAGGACTCACTGGAAAAGACCCTGATGCTGGGAAAGACTGAGGGCAAAAGGAGAAGGGGACGGCAGAGGATGAGATGGTTAGATAGCATCACCGATGTAATGAACATGAATTTGAGTAAACTCCGAGAGACAGTGGAGGACAGGAAGGCCTGGCGTGCTATGGTCCATGAGGTCACGAAGAGTCGGACACGACTGAACGACTGAACAACAACAACAAAAAAAGGAATTGCATAGGAATTGGAGTTGGAATTGACTATTGACAAGAGAAGGCTCAGGGGAAACATGGCAGCAGTCTTTCTGTACTTGAAGCGCTGACCCAGGGAAGAAGGTGAGGATTTATTCTCCACAGCAGTGTTTCTCAGCTTTGAATTCTGGGAGTTGAGGTCCACCCATCTTAAAGTTGCCAAAGCTGAGAAACACTGCTGCATAGCTCCTGAAGGTAGGCAAGAACCAATGGGTGGAAGCTTCATAGAAGAAGATCCAAACTCAAACTAAGGAGGACTCTCCTGGCTGTGAGAGCTATTAGGCCAGAGCTTTCCAAACTGTGTGTCGCAACACGTTAGTGTGTCGGCTGCAGTGTCTGGGTGTGTCGCCGCTGCTGCTGCTGCCTCCAAGCCCTGCCAGGATTCCGCGCAGGTCCTAGTGCCTGCCTTGTGCCTTGCTGCCTCCAAACCTGCCCTGCGAGGATTCCACGCAGGTCCTAGTGCCTGCCTTGTGCCTTGCTGCCTCCAAACCTGCCCTGCGAGGATTCCACGCAGGTCCTAGTGCCTGCCTTGTGCCTTGCTGCCTCCAAACCTGCCCTGCGAGGATTCCACGCAGGTCCTAGTGCCTGCCTTGTGCTTGCTGCCTCCAAACCTGCCCTGCCAGGATTCCACGCAGGTCCTAGTGCCTGCCTTGTGCCTTGCTGCCTCCAAACCAGCTGTGATTCCGTGCAGGTCCTAGTGCCTGCCTTGTGCCCTGCTGTAAGAGCATGTCGCAAAATGATGCCCTGCTGTAAGAGTGTGTCACGAAATGATGCATGTCTAAAAAGTGTGTCACCAACATGAAAAGTTTGGAAACCTCTGTATTAGGCAGTAGAACAACCTACCTCCTGGAGTCGTGCGGGCTCCATCTCTGGAGGTTTTCAACTGGACAATATGAAGATTTCTCCATAAGCAGGAAGTTGGTCCTCTCCAACTTTACGAGCCTATGAAAAACTGTATTCTATGGGCATTGTCTTGCTCCTGATCATATCTCCCCTCTGGCAGTTACTCAGCCTCTGTTCTACATACAGAAACTCCCAGCTTCCAGGCAAGGAACCACTACATAAACAGACCTATAGCAACCTTTTTATCTTAAATCTGTGTTGTGCTTTATAAAAGCATTACTGTTGATAACATTTGTGGGTGTGGGCGTGTGTTCGAGTCAGTGTTGACTCCTGGCGACTGCCTGGACAAGTCCATTGTAGTTTTCACATTTTCAAAAGTGGGTTGCCCTTGCCTCCTTCTTCCTAGGGCTGAGAGAGGGTGACTGGCTCTAAGTCACCCAGCTGGCTTCGTGCCCAAGGCAGGACTGGAACTCACAGTCTCCTGGCTCCTAGTCTAGCACCTTTAAGTGCTACACTGAACTGGCTCTCATAAGATATGATACCTAACTTATAGGCAAACGGTACAACTATTATAGGAAATATATAACGTGAAAAATATAAAGAAAATTAACTGAAAAAAGCGGGGGGAAAGCAACCGAAAACTAAAAAGAAAAGAAGAAAACAAGACAAAACAAAAAGGATTATACAAATGTATTGTCGAAGGCTTTCACGGCCGGAGTTCAATGGCTGTTGTGGGTCTTCCGGGCTGTGTGGCCGTGTTCTGGAAGTTGTGGTTCCTAACGTTTCGCCAGCATCTGTGGCCAGCATCTTCAGAGGGCAGGAGCACAGAGAGAAGCAAAATCTCTGTGCCCAGGTAGAGTGGGAATGTTCTATTTATAGAGCTAAATTATAGGAGATTAGGTGGGGTTTTTTGTTGTGTTGAAATGTTAACGAGTGGCTGATGAGCGTGATTAGCATGTTCATTGTGAGAAGTATTCCCATGTCCTGGTGGTTGGACTGAGTTCGTTGACCTTTTGCAGGCTGTGTTTTTCAGGACTGGTAGCCAGGTTTTGCTAATTTTTAAACTTTCTTCTTTTTTATTGTAACTGTGCTGGTGTTTGTGAATTTCAATGGCTTCTCTGTATAATCTGGTGTAGTGGCTTTTGGTGTTGTCCAGTATTTCTGTGTTTTCAAATAGGATTTTGTGTCCCGTTTGCTTGAGAGCATGTTCAGCTACTGAAGATTTTTCTGGTTGCTGTAGTCTGCAGTGTCTTTCATGTTCTTTTATCCTGGTGTGAATGCTTCGTTTTGTGGTTCCGATGTATACTTGTCCACAGCTGCATGGTATGCGGTATACTCCTGCAGCGGTGCGGGGGTCCCTTTTGTCTTTTGCTGATTTTAGCATTTGTTGTATTTTTCTGGTGGGTCTGAAGACTGTTTGAAAGTTGTGTTTTTCCATTAGTTTTCCCATGCGGTCAGTGACTCCTTTGATGTAGGGCAGGAATACTTTGTTGCCTTCGACAATACATTGAACGCCTCTACGGGGAGGAAACGTTCCGACAGACACGGAGACTGGAAACACTCCAGAACAGAAAAGCACACCTTCTCTGCTCCTTAACCTTCCTAATGCAATGCAGAGATACCAGGACCATTCCAGCTTTTCTCAGAACGAAAAGGACCTTCAAATCGTCACAAGCCAGCCGCATTTACGACCGCCTTGAACAAGCCCTCCTGCGCGAGAGAATTCACACAACCCGCCGAAACCTTGCCATCACAGAAAAAGATCTATTCGACACACATATGAGCCTTAGTCACAAAATGAGAAGCCAGGATTGGGACAAGATTGATACCATATCCTACAGAAAAATGGAAAAGGACATCTTTGACTACACAAACAGACAAAAGCAAAAATTCAACAAATGCCAAAACAGTCAACCAAAACCGGCACTGGATACTTCACGCATTGTCATCAATTTGACAGAACGCCTGCTCTCTCCTGAAGAAACCTCCATCCTAAGCAAAGGAGGAAACTTTGCTATTACACCCACCAGAATTCCAGTGGAAGATATCATTGCCAATGTGGAATCAGCCATTCACCAACGTCCAGAGGAAGAAGCAGAAGAAAGGGTGAAGTGGCAAGAATCCTAAGGAAAGCAAAGCCCCCCACCAGCAACATTACTAAGAAGGAGAGAAACGCCATAGAGACCCTCAATTCGGACCCAGACATCATCATCCTTCCAGCGGACAAAGGCAATGCCACAGTAATTATGAACATAGATGAATACAAAGACAAAATCAGAGAATTACTAGACCCCACCACATACAGAACAATAAGACGGGATCCGACCAGCAAAATCATGAAGCAAACCAACACACTGATAAAGAGCTCCTCCCTGCATCCCAACGTACTACAACGTATTTGCAAGACAGAAGCTCTCTCACCTAGACTATACGGACTCCCCAAAATCCACAAAGACTCGATCCCACTCAGACCCATTGTAAGTGCCATTGGCTCCCCGACATATGAATTATCCAAACATTTGGCAACCCTTTTACAGACCCACATCGGACAGACTCCATCCCACATCAAAGACTCAGGACACTTCATCAACAAAATCAGCACCCTAAAACTCAACCACACGGACAAACTGGTCAGCTTTGACGTGGTCTCCCTGTTTACCAAGGTGCCAGTAAGGGACACCCTGGCACTCATCAAGCAAATCTTCCCAGAAGACATTACAGCTTTATTTCAACACTGCCTAACAACTAGTTACTTTCAATGGGAGAATGAGTTCTACGAACAGATGGATGGCGTTGCCATGGGAAGCCCCCTGAGCCCAGTCATAGCAAACTTTTACATGGAACACTTTGAAAAACAGGCTTTGGAATCGGCACCCATTACACCAACAGTCTGGTTCCGGTTCGTGGATGACACCTTCGCAATTTGGAGTCATACTGAAGAAGAACTGGAGAAATTTCTGGACCACCTAAACGGCATCCACCCCAATATACAATTCACCATGGAAAAAGAAACTGATGGCAAACTTCCATTTTTAGATACGCTGGTCATACGCAATCCGGACCTCAAACTAGGACACAAAGTATACAGAAAACCCACCCATACGGACCGATATCTACACAAAAATTCCAATCACCACCCACGACAAAAGAGAGGCATGATCAAAACCTTGGTGGATCGTGCTAATCGAAACTGTGAAACCCAATTTCTCAACAATGAACTTAACCATCTGAATTGGGTCCTACAGGCAAATGGCTATTCCAAGAATGAAATAAAAAGAGCCATCAAACCAAGAAAACAACATCCAACTGAAGAAAAACAGCCCCCCACAAACAAAGTATTCCTGCCCTACATCAAAGGAGTCACTGACCGCATGGGAAAACTAATGGAAAAACACAACTTTCAAACAGTCTTCAGACCCACCAGAAAAATACAACAAATGCTAAAATCAGCAAAAGACAAAAGGGACCCCCGCACCGCTGCAGGAGTATACCGCATACCATGCAGCTGTGGACAAGTATACATCGGAACCACAAAACGAAGCATTCACACCAGGATAAAAGAACATGAAAGACACTGCAGACTACAGCAACCAGAAAAATCTTCAGTAGCTGAACATGCTCTCAAGCAAACGGGACACAAAATCCTATTTGAAAACACAGAAATACTGGACAACACCAAAAGCCACTACACCAGATTATACAGAGAAGCCATTGAAATTCACAAACACCAGCACAGTTACAATAAAAAAGAAGAAAGTTTAAAAATTAGCAAAACCTGGCTACCAGTCCTGAAAAACACAGCCTGCAAAAGGTCAACGAACTCAGTCCAACCACCAGGACATGGGAATACTTCTCGCAATGAACATGCTAATCACGCTCATCAGCCACTCGTTAACATTTCAACACAACAAAAAACCCCACCTAATCTCCTATAATTTAGCTCTATAAATAGAACATTCCCACTCTACCTGGGCACAGAGATTTTGCTTCTCTCTGTGCTCCTGCCCTCTGAAGATGCTGGCCACAGATGCTGGCGAAACGTTAGGAACCACAACTTCCAGAACACGGCCACACAGCCCGGAAGACCCACAACAGCCGATTATACAAATCATTGCAGTTCAGATTTCAAATTCTGTGTTAAACCCAGGCCATGCAGAATCAGATTGTCCAGTCTTGCCTCTCCTTTGAAACAAAGCTAATTTAAAGGCTGAAATCCAAATTTCTTGGAACCAGGATATAGAATCTGCAACACAAACATCTTTCCAGGAGCACAGCTTCAGGCTGCCTGCTCTGACTGGCAGCAGATCTCCATGTGTCTTCCCCACCAAGATCCAGGGCAACTTGGTGGGAAAGATACACAGAGGTCTGCTGGTAGTCAGAGCAGGCAGCCTGAGGCTGGATGGACCAGTCTGGTGGTCCTGGTGGCTTCGTCTATTGGCTAGGAGGCTGCATGGTTCAGTTGCAAAGCACTGTCTGTGAACCCTGGTGCTGTGAGTTTCAGTGATCTCAAATCATTGGAATGGGAAAAGTAAGTCCTTGAGAAGCCATCGCTGGACCCTACTGTGCTTGACAACTTTCGTCCAGTCTCCCACCTCCCCTTTTTGGGGAAGGTGGTTGAGAAGGTGGTGGTGCTGCAACTCCAGAGGATTCTGGATGAAATGGATTATCTGGACCCCTTCCAGTCAGGATTCAGGCCTGGATACGGTCGCGCTTATGGATGATCTCTGGTGGGAGTGGGATGGGGGCAGTGCATCCATCCTGGCTCTTCTTGACCTCTTAGCGGCTTTCAATACCATTGACCATGGTATCCTTTTGGGGCGGCTCAGGGAGTTGGGGGTGGACAGCGTGGTTTTGCGCCGGTTCACCCTTCCTCCAGGGCCGGTCCCAATCCGTGCTGATAGAGAGTGAGAGATCCGACCCTTGACCCCTCCTTTGTGGGGCGCCACAGGGTTCGGTTCTCTCTCCTCTCCTATTTAACATCTACATGAAACCACTGGGTGAGATCATCCGTCACCATGGGATGAAGTATCATCAGTATGCTGATGATACCCAGTTATACATCTCCGTCCTGGGTGAAGTAAGTGATGCAGTGATTGCCCTTTCCCAGTGCCTGGAGGCTGTGGGGGTCTGGATGGGGAACAACAGGTTTCGGCTAAACCCTGGTAAGACGGAGTGGCTGTGGATTGATGGCTCCTTGGTATCCGGGAAATTGTCATCTTTAGTTCTGGATGAGGTCGCACTACCCCAGACAGACCCGGTGCGGAATCTGGGGGTTCTTCTGGACTCACAACTCCTGCTCAATGAGCAGGTGACCAGGAGGGCCTTTGTGCAACTTCGTGTTGTGCACCAGTTACGCCCTTTCCTGGACTGAGAGGCCCTTCGAACAGTCACTCATGTCCTGGTCATCTCCCATATAGACTACTGCAATGCGCTCTACATGGGGCTACCCTTAAGAGTATCCAGGAGCTTCAGCTGGTCTAGAATGTGGCCGCGCGGACAGTTCTTGTTGCTCCAAGATCGGCACATGTGACACCACTGCTCCGCGAGCTGCATTGGTTACCAGTTTGCTTCCGGGTCCAATTCAAACTGTTGGTGATCACCTTTAAAGCCCTACATGGCATGGGTCCAGGTTACCTGAGGGACCGTCTCATCCCCACGACATCGACCCATCCCACCCGGTCATGCACAGAGGGCATGTTATGGACCCCGTCTGTAAAAGAATTTCATCTGGTGGGATCCAGGAAGCGGGCCTTCTCTGCAATGGCTCCCGCCCTCTGGAACACTCTGCCCCCAGAGGTGAGACAGGCCCCATCGCTCCTGGCCTTCCGGAAGAACCTGAAGACTTGGCTCTGCTGTCTCACTTGGGGTGGGAAGGGGAGTAGTTATTCCTGGGGGTGGCTGGCACCTTAGAGCTCTCCTCACGGAATTAGATCTTTACGGCCACTTGGTTTTTATACTTATTTATATGTATATTTGGTAAATTGTATATGTATATTTTAAGGGGCGTGGTGGCTCAGCGGGTAAGACGCCAGGCTTGTTGATTGGAAGATCGCAAGTTCGGAGGTTCGAATCCCTAGCCCTGCGTGCGGAGTGAGCTCCCGCACTAGCTCCAGCTCTTGCCAACCTAGCAATTCGAAAGCATGCAAATGCAAGTAGATGAATAGGTTCCACTTCGGTGGGTAGGTAACAGCGTTCCGTGCGCGTCATGTGGCCACATGACCGTGGAAGCATCTTTGGACAATGCTGGCTCTTCGGCTAAGAAACGGAGATGAGCACCGGCCCCTAGAGTCGGACACGACTGCACAAATGTGCGGGGGGAATGTTTACCTTTTTATATGTATATTTTATATGTTTTTATTTTTATCCTTTTAATATGGTTCTTATTGTAAACCGCCCAGAATTCCCCTTTTCTGGGGAAGATGGGCAGTGGCAAAATTTGAAAAACAAACAAACAAACAAACATACATACATACATACATACATATATCTCCTGAGATCATGAGCATGAGCATTACATTAGTCCAATGGTTATTTCAGAATAAGGTTGCTTTATATAAACACATATATTTAACATTTAGAAACTTGGTGGTGGGCCAATAATTAAAATTTATCATCACTGGCATTTGCATAACGTTTCCAAATGCCAAAAATGCTTTACTTGGGCCGCATTTGCAGAACACATACTAAGCTATAAAACACTTGCACATGGTTAACACTTAACCATTGCACCCTGCCAACGCAGTGGCTGGATCTTTAACACACCTGGTTAAGCATCTAAGCACCTGCTGTTCAAGTCAGCCATTGCTACTCTGTGACATGCACAGCCTTTTCCGGGCTGAGGATCCCAGTCTTTGAGTCTGTTGTGAGAACAGGATTTTTTTTAAAAAAGAGATTCATTTAAATTTAACTAAAAATAAACATCTTTAATACCATCTTTCTCCAGTTTTCTATTTCCCACTGTCACATTAAAAATTACAATTATGTAATACCATTTGGAAGTCACAGAGGGCTCCTGTGGTCTTGGGGAGTTATGTCTGTCTCTGAGGCCTCTGGTTATGTACGATAAGTCACATTTATAATCCTCTGTGGGATATACAGGTGGGAGGGGGTGCTGAGCCTGAAAGACGATGGCTTGCTTAAAGCCTCTTAATCAGTTTATGCTCCAAAGTGAGACGCACACCAGAGACTCTGCAGCTCAGTCTCAGATGCAATGAACTGCAGCAGAGGATCATGTCTGTTTTCATTATGAATAGACTGACCATATTTCCTTCAGACAAAAACGGGACAGGGTCTTATGTAATATTCCATATTCATGAAAAAGATGGATCCCCACCCCCTGGTCCGCACGATTGGCTCCCGCCTGCAAACCACACCCCTGGTCCACGCGATTGGCTCCCGCCTGCAAATCCCGTCCTCTGGTCTGCATGATTGGGTCCCGCCTGCAAACCCCGCACCCCGCCCCTCCTTTGCCACGTGCTGATAGGCGGGAGGGCTTCCTCTTCCGGGCTGCCTCCAATCGGCAGCTCCAGCTCGGATCCTCCTTCCGTGCCATTCCCGCTGGTTTTAAAAAACAGGACAAATTTGAGATTGTTATGAAAACAACGGGACACTTGAAAAATGCTTAAAAAACGGGACTGTCCCGTTCAAAACGGGACGTATGGTCAGCCTAGTTATGAAATTATTTGCAAACCTTCATTTGGAAAAATCTGGACTGTCCCATGATAAATTGGAACCACTGGCTTGTATGCATCAAATCACATGGAACTATTACATCTGGAGTTGTTTTTCTAAGGAAGAAAATCAACCCCAGTGTTTCTCAAACTTATGTTTCTCAAACTTGGCAACTTTAAGACATGTGGTCTTTAACTCCCAGGAGTTGAAGTCCACATGCCTTAAAGTTGCCAAGTTTGAGAAACACTGACTACCTACTCCCTCATTGTCATAACTCACTACTAAGGATCTGATAGAATTCTGCCCACAATTCCTCTAAGAACAAATATGGAGGCTTTATTTCCAGAAGAATCCATGATGGAGATAACGCTAGCACAAATATTGTCCAGTTAGCATTAATTTTCCCTTCAAAACAAAACCCATGGATAGATTGCACACGGTCATTCCAGGAAGTGCTTGTTGTTGTTGTTTATTCGTTCAGTCGTTTCCGACTCTTCGTGATTTCATGGACCAGTCCACGCCAGAGCTTTCTGTCGGCCGTCACCATCCCCAGCTCCCCAATGGTTGAGTCCGTCACCTCCAGAATACCATCCATCCATCTTGCCCTTGGTCTGCCCCTCTTCCTTTTGCCTTCCACTTTCCCTAGCATCAGCTTCTTCTCCAGGGTATCCTGTCTTCTCATTATGTGGCCAAAGTACTTCAGTTTTGCCTTTAATATCATTCCCTCAAGTGAGCAGTCTGGCTTTATTTCCTGGAGTATGGACTGGTTTGATCTTCTTGCAGTCCAAGGCACTCTCAGAATTTTCCTCCAACACCACAGTTCAAAAGCATCTATCTTCCTTCGCTCAGCCTTCCTTATGGTCCAGCTCTCGCAGCCATAGGTTACTACAGGGAATACCATTGCTTTAACTATGCGGACCTTTGTTGTCAGTGTGATGTCTCTGCTCTTAACTATTTTATCAAGATTTGCCATTGCTCTCCTCCCAAGAAGTAGACGTCTTCTGATTTCCTGGCTGCAGTCAGCGTCTGCAGTAATCTTTGCGCCTAGAAATACAAAGTCTGTCACTGCCTCCACTTTTTCTCCCTCTATTTGCCAGTCATCAATCAAGCTGGTTGCCATAATCTTGGTTTTTTTGAGGTTTAACTGCAACCCAGCTTTTGCACTTTCTTCATCAAGGAAGTGCTTAAAAGTGGGGAAATCTCATTGCCAATATAGTTGTCAATTATATTGTTGACAATATAATTGTCTCATTGACAACATAACAGCACAAGGATTTTTAACAATGAAAGGGAGTTTGAAGAAAAACCTGTTTGCTCACCTCACCTAATTAAAAAAAAAATAAGAATACCTCCCATCCAGCCTGGCAATCTTTTCATTTTTTTAATAGCGTACAGTGTTACAGCAAATACAGCATTATATAGTAGCACACCAACTTGAAAATTGCTATGCAAATTTCTTTTTCAAACTCGTGCAAAACATGCAGGAAAAGGAAGTGGGTTTTGGCAATCCTCACATCCCTTCTCACTGTAGCCAGCAGGTTGATCTTACTTTAAATTGGTCCTAGTTGCTCTCCCCACCCCAGCGCCTGCTGTCCACTTGGCGGGCAGCCTGCGCTTTCGAGCCTCCCCGCTGGTTGCCAGCTCCCAACCAGAGTTCCTCACTCAATGCAGGGCCTGCACACAGGAGGAGATTGTTTTAAAGCAAGCTAGGAGGGAGCGAAACAGGGCTAAGGACATGGTGAAACAGCTTGGACACAACAGCAAAGTCTCCCTTCCAGTCTCAGGAGCAAGCAAATGAAGCGCAAGAACTTCCTTTGAGATCCAGAGAAGTTCATGGCAGAGAGAGGTGATCTTTGCCAGTGGGGGGGGGGACGGGACAGACAGAGAGACAGAGACAGAGACAGAGAGAGAGAGTAAACCCCACTCTTTGAAAATTTTATTTATTTATTAAATTTATATTACCTATCGGGGACCCTGGGCGGTTCACAATAAAATAAGGCAATTGTTGTAAGAGTGTGGGACCCTAAGGCTCTACACTCCGGAGGAAACAGGTCAAGTATCCCTGCAGGGATAGAAATTCGAAATGGCTCCCGGGTGGAGGGCCATCTGCAGGAAGGGCTGAAAAAGTCAAAATGGCAGTCACGACCGTGCCACGATTGAAGCCCCACCCCTTTGTAAGCCATCTTGACTTCTTGGACCTTTCTCTGCAGACACTGATCCCCTTCCCCGTCCCCACCCCACCCCCCGCAATCACCAAGAATGAAAGAGAACTGGACATTTTGCACGCCAGGCAATGCTAAGTATAACACGAAAGCATAACTTATAACTGGTTGAGCTTCAATCGGTTTTATACGAAGGAGTTGCCCAAATCTGGCCAATTCAATCAGATTGGATCCAATTGTTATTAAACGTTTCCTGAGATAAATAGAGGCTGCGGCAAGCAAAAATTTAAAGTTAAAATCTGTTTATTTATTTAACTATTTCTGTCCTTGAATGGCACGTGGCCAGGAACTGGGGTCTTCCCCCCGTGAATTAATGCCATGTGGATCATAGAAACGTCTTCCTTTCTTTTTAAATGATAGTCATTGTATTTTTATTTATGATGGTTTATATTTCTTCTAAGCTGTTTGGGGAGGATCTGTATCTTGAAAGGTAGGCTATAAATAATTGTAATAAATAAAATAAATGTGTACACTAAAAATCACAGTGCAAGTCCCAATCCATAAAATGCAAGGAGAAAACATTAAAGAGCAATACAAATAAACTTTAAAAGAATAAAACAATGATAATTGTTGTAAAGTAATTGAAAGGCACAGGTTTTTATGAGGGTCAACAGGACATGACCAGACTGTGATTTTAAATCCCAAATGCAGGAGTAAAAAGTTAGGTTTTTCACCTGGCACCCAAAAGAGAAACAATACTCATGGGGAGAGGGGGCAAGAAAGTCAAGATGGTGTCCGTAACTGTGCAATCAAAACCCCACATGCACTAAAAAAAGGGGGGGACAGGGCTTTTGACACACATACACACAAATCTCCCCCCATGGATGCCCCTGAAGTATTGGCACCATCTAACATTTTGATGATTAACAAAAAAGGAACTGTGTTATAGGTTCTGTGCTGAATTCTTTTAATAGGTAGTTTTGAGGGCCAGGTGTGTTTTACTGTACTAGGCTGCAGCTGGAAGGCAGGTGAGAACCAACAATGGGAAAAGGGAAAGGAAAAGCTGTAGCCTCACACGCACCAGCCACTTCCGATGCCCAAATACCAGTCATCTCCAGGTAAAAAGATCCCCAGTTTGCAAAACAGTGACCCGAACGGCCTTGAAGGACAGGAGGAGGAGCTGCTACCAAGGCAACGGTCAGATAAGCGGGGCTTGACCCCGGGCCAAGAAAACAATGTGAGAAAACGTCTCAGACAGGCCCCTCCCTAGTTTATATGAAGATACAGCGAGGGAGGAGGGAAGCACATTCAGATTTTCAAGATTCTATTACTATAGTTTTACAATAAAAGTAGTCCTGACCTACCTTGCATTGGTTTCCTAGCCTGGTCTACCTTGAAAGGCTGACATCAATCTTGCAAGTCTCAATGTGCTTCCCCCCTTCCTCCTTTTATCTTCGGGTGAACTAGGGAGGGGGTTGTCTGAGATGTTTACTCAGGTTACTTTCTTGGTGCGGCTCAGTCTCCACTTATCTGACCGTTGCCTTGGTAGCGGCTCTTCCTCCTGTCCCTCAAGGCCATTCCCTCTGCCCTCTACGCCACTGTTTCTCAACCTTGGCCACTTGAAGATGTGTGGACTTCAACTCCCAGAATTCCCCAGCCAGCTATGCTGGCTGGGGAATTCTGGGAGTTGAAGTCCACACATCTTCAAGTGGCCAAGGTTGAGAAACACTGCTCTACACTGCCTATCGGGGGAAATAAAACCCCAATAACTACTATATTCTGCTGTTTTCCATCAAGTTACGTCTGTATGTTGTGATCTTTTTCCAGCTGAGTCTTGCTCCTGGCCTCCTCAGCCGTTCCCAAGTCTGCACCCCCATGTAAGTGCCTTCTGAGCCATTGCAAGCCAGCCTTGTTCTCTGTGCCTTACAACCTGCATTTGTTGGGTATCAATTTAGCCCTCTGGGATTATATTTCTAGCTGCCCATGGCACTGCCAGGGGAATGGCCGAAGGCCCTCCTTCCATCCCATATGTTTTGAACGGAACAGCCATCAGAGGCATTGTGGTGTGAGCAACATGATTCAATGGAGCACCAGTGGCAGGCCCAAGAGGTACACTCCAATGATAAACAAACAATAGCAATTAAGAAATAATAGTAGTCAGACAAAAATGGAAAAGAGGCAACCATTTCCTAATAATAAAAGATTTAGTGTCCCAGTCCTCCTGTGAGTTATATTTAGCTGGGAAACAGCAGAGGCCAATGTGCACCAAAGTCTTCACTATATAAATTGCAAAAGGTTATTTTCTTGCACGGCTTACAACGCGTACGGTCCTTCAGCAAGGAAATCAAGCCCTTCATAACAATCCCTTATTGTTTGCCTTTGGGAGAGAGATTCAGGCCCTGTTCCGGCTCAGCGCATTTCCTGACTGACTTCGTGCTTGATTTCCCTTTCGAAAATAAGAACAAATGTGTCCTGTAAAGAATAGCGACCACTGTCTGCCTTCCCTTGGAGGGAAAGGCCCTGGGTTTCCACCCACCCTAATTAAATTAAAATTCCATTTGGGGAAGCCTAGGAATATGTGCGAACCCGTGTTTAACTGAAGACATGCTGGAGTCTGCCAAGGAGCAATAGCCCACCAAGCTGAGTAGCCAGAAATGATCACAGAAACACAGAATTGTTCCGTTGGAAAGAACCGCAAGGATCATCTACTCCAACCCTCTGCAGTGTGGAGGAAAACCAATTAAACTACCCACGAGAGGTGGCTGTCCAGCCTCTTTTTTAAAACCTCCAGAGATGGAGAACCCACCACCTCCATCGGAAGACTATTGCACCGTTGTACGGATCTTACAATCAGGAAGTTTTGCCTTGTGGAAAAGAGGTCTCTGGTCAACTCGGGTTTGTAGGACAAAGAGGCAGTAGAGCTGATTGAACAACAACAAAGTATATTGAAGTGTTTCATTAATCTTAGTTTTTCGCATTGCTATCAGGAGAGAAATAGGGTGCTTGGCTAATACTCTCTTTTTAAGAGTGTTTTCTGATCCTCTTTAGAATCCCGCAAATGAAGTCTACGTTTTCTGTAACTGAAATGGAGGGGACCGTCAAAAGGTTTTACCCTTCCAATAGCTTTAATTAATAATTAATAATGCCTGACCTCTTCCAATCAGGGGCCTGATTCACTATCAATACCAGCAAGCTGAGCTTTTAGATTCAGTTACTGTATCTCTGAATAAAGCCTTTTGCTAACAGTTATGCGATTTTTCAGCAACTTTCCAAAACAGGGTTTGTACAATAATCTTCACCAAAGCGGCTTTTTTACTTAACTAGCTTCAGTCTCTATTACGCATTACGTTACAACACGAATAAGTGTACACAGAAAATAATTAGCAATAGGTAATACAATGAAAATGACAAGACATAAATAGTCTGAAGCAGGGAATGGAGAACGAAGCCAATAGTTGAAGGTATATCACAATGGCTTTGTAAACAAGCATTTTGGTCTAGCTAAAAGGAAGGCACGTCAGGCAAACCCTCATCATGACCGTCTCCCACCCGGAAACCTATGCCCTCATTGTGGGAGGTTGTGCGGATCCAGAATTGGCCTTTATAGCCACTTACGGATCCACTGTTAAAATTTTACCTTTGGAAGACAATCTTACTCGGCTACGAGTGATCGCCAATGATGATGAATGAAGGTATATCAACGTATTTCAGAGGTTCCCAAAGTTTTTCAGTTCACGGCACCCTTAGCGTCTCGGTAATTTTTTCACGGTGTCTCTAAGCCAAAAGACTGCCGAAAATCCAGCTTTGCAAATGGAGTCTCAAAAATTTAAAATATCCCGCAGCACCCATGTGAGTTTGTTGCAGCGCCCTGGAGCATCACGGCGCAATTTTGGAGTCATGGACATATTTTAAGATGCTTTATAGAATAATATATATTGGTCTCCTATCTCTCCCCTTTCTTCCAGGAGAGAAAGTCAAGGCCACTACTGGTGTGTACCTCAGAGTCTGATTTCTATCTTCACTGGAATATTTCCAAACATTGGATTTTCCCTGCAATTATATCAGTGTTTCTCAAACTTAGCAACTTTAAGATGGGTGGACTTCAACTCTCAGAATTCCCCAGCCAGCATGAGGAATTCTGAGGAATTCTGGGAGTTGAAGTCCACCCATCTTAAAGTTGCCAAGTTTGAGAAACACTGAATTATATCTCCATATGTTTTCTTGGTTATTTTGCTCAACCAGGCAGGACTCTTTGCAACTGCAAAATTGCTTAGGCATTTTGTTCAAAATAATCAAAGTAGCCCCTGTTTGAACCTCAGATGTTTCCACGGCTTTATTGCTTGGGAGGTCTCTCTTACAGTGGGAGGAGCCATCTTGCCTGTACCAGGCAACCTACCTAAGCTGGAGGTATTTCATTGGTAGCAAAGACTCGTTGCCAGGGGTGTCTGTAAGGGGTGGGGTCAAAAATGTCAAGATGGTAGCTGTGATTTAATGCTTGCAGCTGCCATATTGACTTTTTTGACTTGTTCCAGATGTAAGGATGTGTGCGGTGGTCACTTTTAATAATTTTATTTATTTTATTTATTTATTCATTAGATTTTTTTTATCCCGCCTTTATTATTTTTATAAACCGTTCCTCATAGAGTTTGGTTTCCAGAACCTTCACTATCTTGGTAGTTCTCCTTTGAACTTCCCGCAATTTATCACTGTCCATTCTGAAATCTGGTGCCCATAACTGGACATAGCACTCAAAATGGATCTGACCAGGGCAAGTGGAACCATTACATCCCATAATCTCGACTCTTTGCTCCTCTAAGATAACATTAGCCTTTTTAGCAGCCGCATCACTCTGCTGGCTCATAATTAAGTACTCATGTTAGTACTTGGATGGGAGATTATCAGGAAATCCCAGGGCAGTAGACTAAACTGGGAGAGTGGAAAAAAAAATCCCAAAAGAAGGCAGTTTCATGGATGTGTCCATGAAGTCATCAGGAGTTGGACTTCGCTTGAAAGAGACTTTATGTTTACCTCTTTTTTATGACTGCAATTTTCATGCAGTTTTATTGTTATCCTCTTTGGTTTACCAACACTTTGGGGAAAGGATTGATTGATTGATTGATTGATTGATTGATTGATCAGGATAGAAATGCTTGAGGAGGATTGTTCTCAGTGGTCACAGAATGGTCATGAAGAGTTTTGTCATTTTAGACTGCAGGACCTGGAATAGTCGATTCCAATTAGATAAGGGCAGATTCCAGCTGAATATTTCTAACAATAGGAGCAATGTGGTTACGGTTCATCTTCTCTGGTCGTGTTCAAGCAGAGGTTGAATAAATATACGTCAGGGTTTGCTAATGCAGATTTCTGCATTGAGCAGAGGGGCGGACTCCGTAGCCTTAATGGTCTTGTCCAAGGCTATAATTTGTGATGAAGGCAGCGCTGAAGTATCTTCAGAGGACTTTTTGAGATAGGTAGGCCACATTGGCTGATTCATCCATCATCCTGAATGATCCACTTTGCTCCTGAGGGCTCTTCCTCCTGGCTGCGTTAATGTACTTTCCTCTAGTTCTTGAGTTGACAGAAAAATATGCTGGCCTGATTTGTGTTGCCTCAACAACTGAGCTCTAATCTGTCTCAGTAGCAAGGCTGGTGAGTGGTTCTGTCCTTAGAGCTGTACCACGGGACAATTTAAGGACAGCTATTGGTGACTCCCCTGGTTTCGTTTCCTCTCTCGCCCAGCAGCACCCGCTTGTGGGGGGGGAAAACGCCACCAATTGCTCTCTTGAGTGTCTGGTGGGGCAGGCCTGCCTGAGTGAGTCGGAGCCTGGGAGAGAGGCTTAGCTCCCTTTCAAGGTGCCCAAGCAACTGGCATGGAGGTGCTCTGTGCTCATAATTGGTCACTCGGGCTAGTTTTGAACGTGGGTCTACTGGTCCAGTAAACCTGTGTCTAAAAATAACCCAGGTCAGTGAGGCTGAGGAGGGTGAAGTGGGAGAGAGCTGCTGGGGTGGTGGAGGTTTTGTAAGGAGCATCGGGGTGCTCCCTTCCACCTTACCCCATGCCCCTCAACTGTACCTCTGATCTGGAAATTGGCAGAACTCCTGTCAGTTTTATGCCAGCTCCCGAATACTGCAAATCAGTAAATGTTGCAATGGAATAATACTGCTGGCAGGGAGGGAGTGTGGCCAGCAGCACCCAGAAGTATCCTATAGAGTACACAAAATGATGTTGGAGTAGGCAACTTTGGCACCACTGGCCCCCAGTAATAAAAACAGCACAAAGCGCAGCTAT
Source organism: Charina bottae (assembly GCA_023362775.1). Taxonomy (NCBI): domain Eukaryota; kingdom Metazoa; phylum Chordata; class Lepidosauria; order Squamata; family Charinaidae; genus Charina; species Charina bottae. Next base: position 1,039,099 of record JALMGJ010000017.1, on the reverse strand, counting down.
ACAAAAGTTGCAGAAGCAGCAGAAAACCTGTGATGCCCTCGTTTGGGACAAAACCAGCAAAACACGGGAGGCAGAACCTAGTTCTCTTTCTCAATTTAAATCGCCTTTCTATGCAGAGAGCGCGAGTCCTGTTTTGTAAACACAAGCCTACTGCTCTTTCAAAAGACCACTAAGCACATGTTTAAAACCATTCCAGTGTTCTTACAGAAGAACACCAGGCCCATTCATATAAGGAGCTCACATAACGTCTGAAAGTCGATCACCTGGACGGAAGGTGGCTGGTGGGGACTCTAGATCCCAACCCCTGCTTGTACCGCTGTGATTGAGCCATTGTTCGATGTTCATGTGGCAAGACTTGTGCTGGGAGAAGAACAGGAAAGGCCCTACTTTTAAACCAGAACAGCTCAAGTTGAATGAAATCTGCCTTTGGGGTGGGCTGGGGATGAGGTGAAGACTGCATCGTGAGGACATGCCCTCTAAAAACAGTTATCAGGGTCTCTTCGTGCCCTGAGTAATGGGACATGAGGATAAACCCCAGCCTCATTTCCTTTGCCCCCTTGGGGCTTTTCAACCGGTTCTCCCTTTGATTGGATGGATTGAGCATTAAGTGTCCAGTTCAACATACACAAAGAGACCAAGCAGTGCCATTCACTGTGCATCTTATGTAGCTAAATGTTTCTAGGAAGGCTGTAAGCCCCCCTTGATCCCATATTAAAGACATTCTGTAGGGTAGATTCCTTCCCCCATGATGGTTCCACCCTATATTCTAGCACACTGTTTCTCAACCTTGGCAGCTTGAAGATGTGTAGACTTCAACTCCCAGAATTCCCCAGCCAGCCATGCTATCTGGGGAATTCTGGGAGTTGAAGTCCATACATCTTCAAGCTGCCAAGGTTGAGAAACACTGGTCTAGCCGCTCTGGAAATTTTCTTAATTGCTGGAGGCTCAGTAGAATGGAGCAATTTCACGCCATACTTTTTTCAGGGACCTGACATCTGAAAAATCACATGCAATCAATGGAAAATCTATGCAGTGTAGGGGAGACATCATTATTTACACCAGGTTAAGGACAATGGTGATCTGAGTCTGGAGCCCCAAAACATTGCTTCTGCGCTGGATTTTGACCAAAGTTTTAATCCAAAGACAAATCCAGGCCTATGGAGTCAACAGACCACCAGTCCAGTAAAGTCAGATTCTATGAACATCTCTAGAAATGTCTTCTTAAAGACACTGAGTGTGTTGAACACTTCTGGTGAGTAATCACAACAGCCAATGTTATCCCATTGACTTGGCATACAGTATACAGAAGCTTAAGTTCAGCGGGTAAGACACCACGCTTGTCGATCAGGAAGGTCGCACGTTCGGAGGTTCGAATCCCTAGCCCCGCGTGACGGAGTGAGCTCCCACACTCGCCCCAGCTCTTGCCAACCTAGCAATTCGAAAGCATGCAAATGCAAGTAGATAAATAGGTACCACTTCCGTGGGATGGTAACAGCGTTCCGCGCGCATCATGCCAGCCACATGACCGTGGAAGCGTCTTCGGACAACGCTGGCTCTTTGGCTAACAAACAGAGATGAGCACCGGCCCCTAGAGTCGGACACGACTGCACAAATGTGTGGGGGGAACCTTTATCGTTACCTATACAGAAGCTTAAGTTCTGGAAACCTTCTTGCTTTCCTTTTCTTTTTAAATTGAAAACTGGCTCTAACATGGTTTTGGGGGAAAGCAGATTCTTCTTTCCAAGCTATACCTCCTGCCTGAGCACAGAAGACATTTGAGTGAACAGCACTGAAGTGCATTGAAGTGCATGGTGGATTTACTTGTTTTCTAGAAATAACAGGTGGTATCATTGCTACGCTTGATCTTTAGTTGTTTGGCACACATTGTTTAAAGAAGCCGCTAAAAACAGGCATTATAGGTCAAGACCACTTAATTTAGTGGGTTTCTTTTATAGGAAGACATTTAAGAAGATTGGTGTAAGGTCCTTGCTTAATTAAATCATCATTTAAAATAAGGATCAAATATTCTTAAATCCGCCCTCCCCAAAGTGCATTTTTTCCCTTCTTTCAACCAGCATTCTCAAAGCTCCCAGTCAGGGGAACGTTGTAGGGAAAGCAGGCTTAAGTCTCTGTGCAGCCTCTTACACTGAACATTTTGTTTTTTCCCTTGGGGAACTGGTATTTAATTCTTGCTCCCCCTCCTTGTCTTGCCCCCTCCTCTCTGGGATTGCAGGAAAAGAGAAAGCGCCAAACGGAGATTGAAAACAAGCGGCGACAATTAGAAGATGACAGGCGCCAGTTACAGCACTTAAAGGTATTTAAGAGGTTTCCAAGTTCCACCTGCCCAAGAACCTCAGGGGGCTTTTGTGTGCTTGGCAGGGGCCATACTTCAAAGGTAGATGGGGACAGGAGTTAAATTTAAGGGGTGAACTGGATGGCTAAGTTGCCTAATTTGCTCTTTTGAAAAAAGAAATGCAAAAAAAAAAATGCAAGTAAATAAGCCAAATGTTTGGGCTATGGCCATGCTGGGGAACTTTGGAAGAAGGAAAAGTGTGCTGGTGGGCACACCATTAGTAAAAATACATATGGAACCATTTCCCAAATGGAATAAAGGGTGTCCTCTGTAACCAGTGGAGGAAAAGCAGAAAATCCGATTGATTAGGTACTATCAAGTTTGTGTCGACTTCTAATGATTGCATAGACATTTTCCAGGAGGATCTCTCCTCAACCTGGCCTTTTAGTGAAATCTAGTAAAAGGTTTCTTCCTGCATGCTTAAAGGGCAGAATACAAAAGTTGCTGCAACTTTCTTAAGCCATACATTTTTATGCTAAGAAAAATCAGAGAGGCCTGTTAATTGTGGAGTCCGTGGTGTTCTCTGGGCTTGGTTGTTTTTTTGCAGACGTTTTGTTACCTGACCAGGTAACATCTTCGGTGCTGACATGATGTTACCTGGTCGGGTAATGAAACATCTGCAAGCAAAGAACCAAGCTCAGAGAACACCAAGGACTCCACAGTTCAACCCTGAGCTACATATATTCTCTTCAATAGGCCTGTTAATTGCTACTGCATTCACATTTCTTCTGGTCACTAAATGAACCCACGTTCTGGGGTTCACGCAGGACATTTCACCCTAACCTGAGCAAAGGGGTGGGTTTGCATTACGCCGAGCTGCACAGCCACCCCAAAAAGATTAATGTTAGCTGAGTTTAGCATATGGTGCAAAGGCATCAGCTAGCTCCTTCCCTGCTCTGATGAAGCCTGTGAGCCGTAACAGTTATCAGGTTATGCAACGGAACAACGTTATTGGGGGGGAAATAAGGAATCTCTTCTTCTTTTTCTTCCTGTTGTCTTCAAGTCAAAGGCTCTAAGGGAGAGATGGCTGCTGGAGGGAGCTCCTTCCTCCACAGCTGAAGAGGGCGAAGCCACAAAGAAGCTGATGCAGGAGGATACCTTGAAGGCCAAGGAACTGGAAGAGAACATTCAGAGGTAAGGGTTATGGCAACCTTCTCCAACCACGTATTTGGACTACACTTCCCAGAAGCTCTAAGCCGAGCTGAAGGTTGCCTGGAGGATGGCAGGTTGGGGGAAATTGGTACTTATTAGGTAGAAACCTAGCAGGGAAACCTTTCCCAGTGATGTGACCAGGATGGAACTGGAGGAGCCATGGATGTCCTTGGACTAACCTATTACTGTAACTGCATGCTTCCCTGCTTGTCTACAGCAGACAGCCTAGGTCAGTGTTTCTCATCCTTATTAAACTTTCATCCAAAGTTGAATATAAGGTTGAACTTATATTGAACTTCAAAAAAAAAAAAACCCACTGTGATTCACATCAGAGTATTAGTTATATAATAATAGTTTCAATCTTCAACTAATTACTTAATATTAAGATCTCCACTGCATTGTTACTTAATGCATGTGTGTGTGAGTGTGTGTATTGATATTGATATGTTGATAAAAGGAAATGAAAGATAGGTGAAGCTAATTTAACAAAAGTTAAAATACCTAAAAGTTAAAATATCTAAAAAGTAGAAAAGAAAATAGGAAATAATCATAATAATTTTTTAAAAAAACTATTAATTTCTGTCTCCCCCTATTTTTTATACATTTGCTAATTTGTGATATTTGTAAGCATTCAGGCCCCCTTAAAAGCCAGACTGTAGGTGATTATATTTACCATGCCAACACCATGGTACGGTGTTGACGCCAAAGTCAACACCATCTTGACTTTTTTGACCTCCCTGCAGACACCCCTAATTGGACAGTAATCAGGAGCACTGTGCTATATTAAATATCACTAACTTGAAATCCATCAATGGGTGATATTGCTACTTCATCCCATTCAGATGAGAGCTACACTCCAGCTGTAAGTAGTATATGGTTTTATCACCTGCTAAATAAGGTTTTAGTAAAAGCAGTAATAAAGGTCGCTCAGAAGGTGATAGGCTAATGTTACTAAGGATGCTTCCTCCCATTTTTTTATTGATAACATTTCCAACTCACTTTTTATCTTTAAAAGTAATCACAAAGCAATATTTATTTACGTTGCACATTATGTTCCTAACAACTCTGCAAGATAAGTAAAAGTGAGCTTTGAACACCTAGTCCATGCAGGGGCCTCTGCAGGAGGCGAGTCAAAACAGGCAAGATTGCAGATGTGACTGTGTGACTGAAGCCCCAACCCTCTTTTAAGTGTGATGCACATCAAAGGGGACAGGTTCCAATTCTGTATTGGCAGTCACCATCTTGACTTTTTTGATACCCCTGCAGTTGCACTTGGAAACTCAGTGATTGACTGGCAGGTTTGAATTTGGTCAACTTCGTCCAAGTCCCATTAGCTACTCTACTGAATTGCTTTTCTACTAGTGCTCTGAAGTAGCAGTGGCCTAAGGGACTGAGGAGTATGATCTGGTTTCATACATTTGTTGTTATTTACACCAAACCTGTGTAACCAACTTGTGAAGTTGGCTGGGTGAAGGGCGAAGGACTGGTCCAAAATAGCCCAGTAAACTTTCATGTCTGGTTATGGATGTGGATCTTGAACTTGGCCTCCTAATCCATTCCAGGTAGGTGGTAGCATCTAGTTGATCTTGGATGATTTCAAAAAGCCTGATTAGTACTAGGACAGGAGATAACCAGAAAGCCCCAAAGGTCACCTGGAGGTGGTTTGAGGGAGACTTTATTTTTACCTTTACCTAGCTGACCGTGACTGATTTTGAAAAAACTAAGTAGAGTTGGTTAGTACTTGGCGAACCACTTCTGTATGCTTGCCAAGAAAAATACTTGGAAATGTCCACGAAATCACCAGGAATTAAGCTGGACTTGAAGAAAACTTGAAGGAACCTTTTAACCTTCTAGTCCAGACTTCCCTACCCTGGTTTCCTCCCAGTGAACTTCAACTCCCAGAATTCCCTGTCCAGCTGAGTCAACTAATCTAGATGACATCATATTAGAACACACCAGAACTGAAAGGGCAAATTATGTTGATTAGAATACCTTTCGCCGCTCTAGGCAAGATATAGTCTTAAAAGCACTCAGCACAGGCTTTTAAATGCCTACCCTGCCCTGTTAAAATCCCTTCTTGTATTGCTGAGCAGCAGAATCAGAAGAGGAGGAGGCTAATTCAGATTTGCTTGAATGCAAATACAACCTCCTGCAACATCTTTCCCCAATCTGGGGCCCTTCGGATATGCTGGAATGCATTTCCCAGAATTCTTCTACCTGGAGGACTCTCATCAGAACTTGCTGCTCAACCAGCGAGGATGAGGATGGAAGGCTGGGGGTTGACATGTGTACCTCTTGCACTTGTTTAGATACCTGTCAGCCTTCCCAGGTAGACTAGACAGGAAACCTTTCTCCCTTGGTTGGTTGGTTGGTTGGTTGGTTGGTTGGTTGGTGTGTACGTATGTATGTATGTATGTATGTATGTCTATGAAGGTTCTCAGTCATCCAGGTGGAATTGTCTGTAGCTTGAATCATGTGAACTGGATTTCTATTTTCTCAGTGGAAACGTTTCGCTATGTATGTATGTGTATGTATATATGTGTGTGTGTGTGTATGTATGTGTGTGTATATGTGTGTGTATGTATATATATGTATATATATATACCACCTTTATTATTTTTATAAATAACTCAAGGTGGCGAACATACCAAATACTCCTTCCTCCTCCTATTTTCCCAACAACAACAACCCTGGGAGGTGAGTTGGGCTGAGAGAGAGTGACTGGCCCAAGGTCACCCAGCTGGCTTTCATGCCTAAGGCGGGACTAGAACTCTCAGTCTCCTGGTTTGCCATTGGCTCCTTCCTACGGCTGAGAGAGAGGGACTGGCCCAAGGTCACCCAGCCGGCTTTCATACCTAAGGCAGGACTAGAACTCACAGTCTCCTGCTTTGCCATTGGCTCCTTCCTAGGGCTGAGAGAGAGTGACTGGCCCAAGGTCACCCAGCCGGCTTCATTCCTAAGGCGGGACTAGAACTCTCAGTCTCCTGGTTTGCCATTGGCTCCTTCCTAGGGCTGAGAGAGAGTGACTGGCCCAAGGTCACCCAGCCGGCTTCATTCCTAAGGCAGGACTAGAACTCACGGTCTCCTGGATTCTAGCCTGTTGCCTTAACCACTCGACCAAACTGGCTCTTTAATTGGTTTTCCTGCACTTTGCAGAGGGGTGGACTGGGTGATCCTTGTGTTCCCTTAACTCTACAATGCTTTGATTCTGTGAGTTTAACTTGGCAGCATATTGATACTATGAGATGAGATGGTTGGAACAGTAACTTTGGTAAGATTGGGTGGGGAACCTCCGGTCGGAGGGCTGCGAGTGGCCCATGAGATTTTCCTGTCTAGCCCACCAGTCTTCTTGTCCCATATCCTTCTCCCTCTCCTTGACCCCACCACTTCCATGGCCTCTTTCCCTGATTGCTCAGCTGTTTCCTGCTGCTTCGCTAGGCAATGCATCCCGGGGGAGGGGGGACGGGACGGGGACTGTTCAGAGGGAAATGAATCACCAAGATGATGAAACCCGCTTAGGGAAAGTTGAGAGGCCATCACAGAACTAATTGGAGCACTTTAATACACGATGGGAGTAATTTTTATTTATTTATTTATATTTTTATTTTTATTTATTCAATTTGTATAGCTACCCGTCTCAAACCAGTGACTCTGGGCAGCGAACAATCATATTCCTGTATAGGTATTATTATACTTAATTATGCAGTATACCCCACCTTGGGAAAGTAGTTTAAAAAAAAACTATTCTGCTTGTTTATTTTCCACCTGCAAAAATGGATGTATGTTCTGTATCAGGATTCTAATGTGTTCTTTGTATTTATACTGAATCTTCCTCCGACTAAAATAAAACAAGATAAAGCAAAACGCTGAGACCGAGGGGGGTGCCATCTCTACCTCTTCCCAGGATCCGTTTGTTCAGCAAGGCGCAACCAATTTCCCCTTCTCTAAAACTAGTTGTGCTGCCAAACTCTCTGTTTCAGCTACAATAACCTCCTTTGCCTCCCCACCCTTGTTGTCTTCTTTTGGCTCTCCCTTAAGCTCTGAATTTGGAAGGCCAAAGAGAAGGGCCAGGATTCCTGGCAGCCAAACTCCTGCAAGAGAAGCAAGGCGGGGTCGCATAATTTGAGCAAGTTCTTGCTTTCTTTGAGCCCAGCCATTGGGCTGAGTGTTAGTTGGCAACGACCGTGCCTGGCCCACTGCCCCTTCTTCTCCCCTCTTCCTTTGCACCGTCTCCACGCTCAGATCCATTAGTGCAGTGTTTCTCAACCTTGCCAACTTTAGGATGGGTGAACTTCAACTCCAGAATTCCCCAGCCAGCATGGCTGACTGGGGAATTCTGGGAGTTGAAGTCCACCCAAGATTGAGAAACACTGCACTAGAGACTGTTCCTGGCACTGCCTAGGTTCCTGGCACTGCCTGTCATTCTAGCATTATTTTTCTTGTTTGTTTGTTTGTTTGTTTATTTATTTATTTATTTATTTATTTATTTATTTATCAAATTTCTGTCACAGCCCATCTCCCCCAAAAGGGGGACTCTGGGCGGTTTACAATAAATCATCTTAAATCTTCCTCCCCTCCCTGGCTGGTTTTATTTCATGGTCTTTTAAGCAACGGTGACCTCTGTGTGCTGCCAAGTACAATGTGTTTCAGAGTTGTGTGGCAATCAATTTTACTTGTTAAGAGATGAGGCATGCTACTTACATAAGCAGGAGAGGCTTTAAAAAAAATTGGCAATGTGAAATTGGCTAAAAAAGATTTCCTCAAGTTGAGCTCAACTCTTGGTGACTTCCTGGATATGTCTGTGGAGATTTCTTGGCAGCAGTGCAGAAGCCGTTTCCATTGCCATCTTCTGAGATGGGTTTCAATTTCTCAATCTAGCCAACAGCCCAGGAATTCCAGAACCAAAACTGCTTAGATTTGGGGGGATTTTTTTAGGTTGCCAAAGTCAGCTGATCGCTGTCACCAGCTGAGATTGAAACCAACTGCACTGGGTTCTCTGATAAAACTGAGTTGTGAAATTGAGTAGAGAATGGGTGAAGCATCAAGCGGGTGACAGGAAAGACAGGGTACATCTAATCTCTGATTCCCCAAAGGGTTTGGTTAGCAGGATCAGATTGAGTTCTTTTTAAAAATAACCTATGTGAAATGCACAGGAACAAAAAAAAATTGCGATTTAAATCTTTGCATATTTTCAGAAGAGAAATTAGGCTGAAAACTCAGGTGTGTGCAATAGTAAAAGGAGTCTACAATTGTAGTGCAATTGCCAATAATAGATGGTCTGTCCAGAGTTACTAACTGGGCCAGAGTACTAACTTGTACTCACATTATAAATACTTGATGCTGTGCTACACTATTTGGCAAGTGCCTACTGGCTAATAGATTGCATTTCGACAAGGACTTCTATCAGTGTAGATTCTGCCCAAGTCTACTTTAGAGAGCCTCTCTTAGTGCAAATACTCATATCTATTCCATGCCCATTGAAAGTTTTGTAATTTTTCATTCAAACATTCACGTCACTTGATCCGATCATGTATGTTGATGGGCATGCTGGACCTATGCTGATAATATCTGGGACTGAACATCTGCTTAGCTGCAAAACTTGCTTAGAAGACTTACAACCAAACTTACATTGCTAAGTTGTTGCAAAAGATGAAAAAAAGAAATTCCTGGCGTCCCATCTCCTTTCTTTGGCAGGAGGCTGAGATGAAAAGTGACATTAATGAATTTTGCATTTCTAATCTTATTTATTTTACTGTGCTTCTATTTTGCCAGCGTGGTCCTTAGGGATATATTAGCATCAAATATAAAACCAAGTAGGAAGTCAATCCTAGACAACCGGCAAAATAAACAAACTAAAACATACCAAAATGAAAAGCCCTCTAATGAAGAAGAATGTAATCACATGTAGCGTAGCAACAGACCACATCTGTATTTTCCAAAAGCTCATCCATAGCTAAGATCAGCCTTCTTCCCGAAATGCTGGATGACAACTCCCTTGATTCTTACCCTGTAGTCCATGCTGGCTAAGGAAGATGTAATCCTTACACGTGACACCGCTGCTGCGCAAGTTGCATTGGGTGCCAGTTTGCTTCCAGGTCCAATTCAAGGTGTTGGTTATCACTTTTAAAGTCCTACATGGCATGGGACCAGGTTACCTGAGGGACCGTCTCATCCCCAGAACATCGACCCGCCCCACCCGGTCATGCAGAGAGGGCATGCTACGGACCCCATCAGCAAAGGAGTTCCATCTAGCGGGGTCCAGGAGGCGGGCCTTCTCTGCAGTGGCGCCCGCCCTTTGGAATATCTTGCCCCCGGAGCTGAGGCGGGTTTCCTCGCTCCAGACCTTCCGGAAGAATTTGAAGACCTGGTTCTGCCACCTTGCCTGGGATGGGAAAGGCAATAGCTCCTCCCGGGGGTGGCTGGCGCCATAGTGTCCTCCCTATTATTTGAGACGTATTTGCCCTTGGATTTTATATCTATTTATTCTATTTATACTGATTATTGTAATTTTATATTTATATTTTATATTTTATTTTAAAAATTTAAAGATTTTATTGTAAACCGCCCAGAGTCCCCCGGTTGGGGGAGATGGGCAGTGATAAAAATTTAAATAATAAATAAATAAATAAAAATAAATCCAACCGATGGGGGGGAGGTTGCACCAAGTTGGAAAAAGGTCCTCTTAAGTGGAACTTCTCAGGCCATACTCCCAATTGCCTACTAAATAATTAAATAAAACACCTTGTTTTCTTAAATCCATTGAGTTGGCCTGATTATTTTTGCTGGTGAGGAAGCTCCATACGATGGGTGCTGCGAGGGATGACTACCCGTGCTTGTGTCATTGCTCAGGAACTAAAGACTCCAAAAACCAGTGAGGTTGGAGCAGGAATGGAAGAATTCAGGGAAGGCCCAGGCTATCAAGTTATTATTTCCTTAGGGTCTCTGCTTTAATACTTTATTTCTGCAGGATCAGCAGAACATACTGGAAACAGGAAGAATAACTCTACAATTTAGTGGCATGCTCCAAATTCAGCACTCAGCTGAGAAATCAGGAAGGCAGTAGTGAGGAATCAACACATTCACCCCCTCTGCTCTGTGTATATGTGTGTGTGTGTGTGTGTGTGTGTTTGGATGCCTTAATCCCTCCTCATTGTAAGCAATGGGTACCAGCTGAGTAGCTGGCCCAACATTTCTCTTGGATCAGGTGGGAGATTAAGAGAGCAAAACATACTTCAGGTCGCTAGACATGATTCCTCCTCTTGAGCAAATCCAACACTTGAAAGGGACGGACTCAAAGGTGTGTAGATGCCCCAGATGGTCCATGGAGAACGAGGAATCTGGTGTTGAACATTTCCTTCTGTTTTCTGCTCTGTGATCTTGGAGAGGGAAATCTGATCAATCCTATGGCTCTTCTGATGCTGGATTATAGTTTCCAATTTAACAAAAAAACAATGTTTTAATCTATAAAATTCATATCTGGAAATATACGCACATGTGTGTGCGCACACACACTTTAAATAGACTAAAGCATAGGTTTCCAAACTCTGTGTCACGACACATTAGTGTGTCGCGACAAAACCCAGAAGTGCTGATGGCGCGTTGCCACTGCATATCAGCGTTTCCGGGTTTTAGCGCAATACAAGAGGCTGTCGCCGCCGTGCACACTGCTGCGCCGCTGCCGCCGTTGGTGTGTCGCCAACGGCGGGACTTTGGAAGGCACTGGACTATAGGAAGCTCCAGAAATGTCTGACATTTTTAAAAATTTATTTTGCTCATCCATTTGGCGAGGATAATTAGGGCTGAATGATGTCTCTGAAAAAGAGTCGCAATTTAAGTTACAATATAATATGTTGAGTTAAATTTCAAAATTGGTGGTCCATTCTCATTGATGAAGATCAGGCAAGTTTTTTTAATGATGAAGAAAGGATGTTATATCGTATAATTTGTATGTTTGTGTAACAAAGCAGGATATCTTCTTCCAGAATTAGTATTCCAGCTCTACAGCTTTAAACAGTGTTCAACAGCCAATATCTCTCCCTGGTCTAGGTTGGAGAAAGAACTGGAACAACTGGAAAACGGGATCTCAGCATCTTCCACCAAAGAGAACATGGCTGAGGAAACCAGAGTGGTGGCCAAAGAAGAGAAGCTACCCCACACGCCGAAGGTCAGGACCAGCTTCTTTCTCTCTATGCGGCCTCCGCGCAGAGTTGTTGAGAGGATGGAATGAAAGACCCTCCCCGCGGTGCCCACACGGGCACCGTAATTCACCGAAGAGAGGTTGGCGGGCAGATCTGATCACTAGTTACAAGCTAGGCTCCAGCTCTGGCTAATCCTGGGATCCAACTTCTGCCGCTGGTTTGGCCAGTGGTTCCGAGGCTTGCTTAGCCCATCATGCAGTGCCACCCAGAGCGAACTGCCTCAGCTCTCATGTTCCTGAAAGATTTTATAAAAGAGGCAGGAGACTGATGCTATCTAATAGGGAAACCTTTGAAAGCTCCTGCATGTATCCAATGTATCCAATGCCACGCATGGGGCTTGGACTCACAGCCAAGATGAATGTGCCAAGAAACATCTGCTTTTCTGGTTCAATTTTGGTAATATACCTATGTCTCTTCCTCCCACAGACTCCTCTAGGCTCAGCCAAAGGTAGGTGCCAACACAGACCACACCTGCCTTTTTAAAGAAAAAAGTCCTGATTCTGGATCGATGGTTAATAACTAGCATCTCAGGGTCATCTGCAGGGGACATTCATGATAGACATAAAAAGGGGATGGAGCTTCAATTGTGCGGTTGTGACTTCTCACTTGACTCTTTTGATCCCTCTACCCCTCATAAGGTAAAGGTAAATCCGATCTTCCGATCAACAAGCCTGGCCTCTTACCCGCTGAGCCACCACGCCCCATACCAAAGACATTTAGCACTTCAGTAAATAAATTCATTCTCTCTAAGTAAAGGTAAAGGTTCCCCCCGCACATTTGTGCAGTCGTGTCCGACTCTCAGGGCCGGTGCTCATCTCCGTTTGTTAGCCAAAGAGCCAGCGTTGTCCGAAGACACTTCCACGGTCATGTGGCCGGCATGACGCACGTGGAACGCTGTTGCCTACCCACCGAAGTGGTACCTCTACTTGCATTTGCATGCTTTCGAATTGCTAGGTTGGCAAGAGCTGGGGCTAGTGCGGGAGCTCACTCCGTCACGCGGGGCTAGGGATTCGAACCTCCGAACTTGCGATCTTCCGATCGACAAGCCTGGCGTCTTGACAAGCCTGGTGTCTTACCCGCTGAGCCACCATGCCCCCTATATATATATATATATATATGTGTGTGTGTGTGTGTGTGTGTGTGTATACATACACACATATATATACATACATACATACATACACACACACACACACACACACAGACACACATACATACACACACACACACACACCCCTCATAGATGCCCCTATACGAGATGCCTTTTCTTGCCTACACAAGATGTTGTGTAACAATCCATCAGGGATTCACACCACTTAATTCTATTCCATTTCTTTACTTTCATTCAAGTGTTAACAGTGAGAGGCCCACAGCTACCCATGGAGTTCTAGATACAGTACTTTCCTTGGTGTTACCAGACTGTGCCTCACTTGATTTTTCTTTTCAAGGCATCTTCTAGTCTTAAAAAAAGTTTGTAGGAAGCTCACAGCTGGTGGCGATACAGTGGAGTGACCAGGAATGGAGTGTAAACTTGAAGCAGGCATGAAGGACAAAGCAGAGTGCCAGCCTCTAGCATTGTAGTTATCTGTAGGAATTCCTCTGGGTTCCTCAGAGGTCCTACTTGGATGGTAAGGAGCATCCTAGAGGAATTGTTTTCCTTCTAGTAAAGGGGCATTTTGTGATTAGACTAGTCTGTTGGGGCAACCAGTTGGTGAACATTCTCCCATAGTACCATTTTCTGAATGTCTCTACCACCTGCTCTCAAAATTTCAAATGTATTCTGGCCCAAATAGGTTGCACACTTTTGAATCTTGGTTTCACTAAGGCAGTGTTTCTCAACCTTAGCAGCTTTAAGATGTGTGGACTTCAACTCCTAGAATTCCCCAGCCGGCCATGCTGGCTGGGGAATTCAGGGAGTTGGAAGTCCACAGGTCTTAAAATTGCCGCGGTTGAGAAACACTGCACTAGGGTGATGTCCAAAATCACTTCTGCAAGGTGGCAATATCCAAATTGACTCATCTTTCCGTTCAGCAGTTAACTTGTATTTGCTCTCGTCTGGTTAGATTATCCTCTCCCTGTCTCCCAAGGTGGGACTATAAAGCATATTTATTTATTTACTTATTTTTCTTTCCGATACATTCTTATTTTAAATGAGAAACAACTTTTAAAGAGTTTTTCCCCCTAGCATTTGAAAATTGTTTGTTGGTTTACAATATTTATAGGCCACCCCAATCCATACAGACTCTGGGCAGTGAACTACAGTACCATAATAAAAAATAGTCCATCCTTATCCTCATCATCCTATGATGGCTACCCAATATAGCTGTAGTAGATAACCTTGGGGAAGGAATGCAGAGGTGGTTAGGGAAGCACCAGGTGCAGAAGAAACATGAGTTAAGTCCAGAGAGGTGGGAAAGCGTCCCAAAGAGACTCAGATTGCCTCCCAACCCCTGACTCCCTGGAGTATAATCAGGAGAGAAGTGGAGACATGGACAGACTTTCAAGAGTCTGTAATTACAGCCTATCTCAATAAAGTAGAGTTCTAGTCTTCCTGTGGAGTCTGTTTCCTGATCTGGTCTACCTTGAAGGGCTGGCACCCAAACAGGACTTAGGGCTGAAACCCTGCTGGAATAGCACAGCTTTAAGTTCCTTCTGAAAAGCAAGGAGGGTGGTCTTCCATACTTCCATGGAAAGTTGTTCCATAAAGTGGGAGCCACCTGCAGGAACATCTGTCGTCTGTCCATATCCCTGCACCTTGTGAGGATGGTGGACCTTCAAGAGGTCCTCTCTAGATGACTGTACTAGATGGGCAGGCTCTGTTTCAGCAGAGCATTGCTTGATATAACCCAGTCCTATGCCATGGTTTCTGCCCAGTGGATACGAGCTGGCAAAGTTGGCATGCTCAGGGTCCCTTCAATTAAAAAATGCCATCCATTGGGACCCAGGCACTGCCTTCTCTGACAGAGCACCTGCCCTCTGGAATGAGATCTCTCCTGAGATCTGTGTGGCTCCCACCTTGATGGCGTTCTGGAGGGCCTTGAAGATTTGGCTGTTCTCCCAGGCCTGGAGGGAGGGAGGGTGGGGCCTCTTGTTGGATGAGGTTTTGGACATGTTCTGCATTGAGTGATCCAATGCCCTATTGGTTATTTATATTGTATTGTGTTTTTAATTTGTTTTTTTTTTTGTTTGACATTGCCCAGAGCCGCCCAGAGTTGTTTTGGAATCAAGCTAAATAAATAAATGGCTTTAAAAATAATGAGCTGCACTTTAAATTGGGCCTGAAAGCCTACTGGTTCCAAACTTGAGTCATTCTACACCAACTTTTTTTTTGAGATTTTTTATCCCTCCTTTATTATTTTTATAAATAACTCAAGGCAGGGAACATACCTAATACTCTTTCCTCCTCCTGTTTTCCCCACAACAACAACCCTGGGAGGTGAGTTGGGCTGAGAGGGAGTGACTGACCCAATGTCACCCAGCTGGCTTTCATGCCTAAGACGGGACTAAAACTCTCAGTCTCCTGGTTTCTAGCCTGGTGCCTTAACCACTAGACCAAACTGGCTGTCATAATAAACTGACATTTATTTATTTACACTTCATTCATTCATTCATTCATTCATTCATTCATTCATTCTACACATCTTAAAGTTGCTAAGGTTGAGAAAGAGAGCCAGTTTGGTCTAGTGGTTAAGGCAACGGGCTAGAAACCAGGAGACTGAGAGTTCTAGTCCTGCCTTAGGCCTGAAAGCCGGCTGGGTGACCTTGGGCCAGTCCCTGTCTTTCAGCCCTAGGAAGGAGCCAATGGCAAATCGGGAGACTGAGAGTTCTAGTCCCACCTTAGGCATGAAAGCAGGCTGGGTGACCTTGGGCCAGTCACTCTCTCTCAGCCCAACTCATCTCACAGGGTTGTTGTTGTGGGGAAAATAGGAGGAGGAAGGAGTATTTAGTATGTTCGCCGCCTTGAGTTATTTATAAAAATAATAAAGGCGGGATAGAAAATAAAATAAATAAATACTGCTCTAGTGAAACCAAGATTTAAAATTGGGCAACCTATTTGGGTCAGGACACCTTTGAAATTTTGAGCGCAGGTGGTGGAGACATCCAGAAAATGGTGGTATGGGAGAATTTGTGTCTTCACCAACAGGTTGCCCCAATAGACTAGGCTAATCACAAAATGCCCTTTTACTAGAAGGCAAACGTAAATAATCTGACATTTATTTATTTAAACAATTTATATAGCCACCTATGACATGACAGTGACTCTGGGCAGTGCACAGAAGATGAAAACAGCAAAGCATAATACAAATCATCATCATCACCATCACTATCACCGTAACATATGCCTGGGCCCCGAACATTTCATATGCAATCCATACAGACCAAAAGAAACAAACCCCCTGCATTTTGCACCACTGCAGGTTCCAGTTTGTCTCCAAAGGCAGCACCGCGTAGGGCACGTTACAGCAGTCTAGACAGGTGGTGCTGGAAATGGCTTCTTATTTTTGAAATGCTACCTCAATCCCTGGCCCTTTTTATGGAGGAGGATTTGACTGTGATTGCCCTTCTCAAAGTAAATGACCTCCTCATGAACCGATATGCTCACCCCATCCATCCAAGTTCATATACAGTAACAGGTTATAGTATGGTTGGGTATTTTGTAGTTTGGTGTGTAAGGTGATTCCAGGCAATTGGGTTCTTGTAGTAAACAGTGGTTCAGTTAAATATGGGTTAGTGTGTTATGCGGCCACTTAAGAAATTGTTTGGGCATCGGCCTTTCTGAACTTCCCCAAATTCAGGAAACATCTTAGAACAATACTAATTGGGGGGGGGGAGCCTATGGAAGCCTCTTGGATGCTTTTGCCCATTAAAGAAGCTCACTTTACTTCTGAAAAATATCTAAAAGGATACTGCCAAGTTTGAGGAGGATAAAATGGCCTAAAAATGGCCATGGTCCATTTGGTGTGGTCTCACCATGTGTGTGTGGATAGACAGACAGACTCATCATGCTGTTCCCTTGCGGGGTAAGCAATATTACGCAGAGCAGAGAGGAGTAAGAAATGGGAAATGGAAGACATTCAAAGCCTGAGATAAGAAAAGGAAAAATAGCTATGTGCAGCTGACACCAATGCTATACCAGTGTTTCTCAACCGTGGCAACTTTAAGATGTGTGGACCTCAACTCCCAGAATTATGGGAATTCTGGGAGTTGAAGTCCACACATCTTAAAGTTGCCAAGGTTGAGAAACACTGCTCTATACCTTTTAATCCCTCATGCATTTCCTTTCATTCCTTAGACTTCTCACCCCTCTCTAACTGAGAATCTCCTCAACACTTAAACATTTTCTAGAAGCAAAAGCTTTGAATTATAAGAAACGTTAAAGCTTTTGCCAGTACAAAAAAAAAAGCAAAGAAGTAACCACCCACCCACCTCCGTTGCCTTTGATTGTGACTCTCCTAATTCCCATCAGCATTACTACTGGCATGTTAGCTGGGAATTATGGATGTCATAATCTAAGACACTTGGGGGTCACTAGGTTGGGGACACTGGTGGAAACAGTAAATCCCAGAATAGCACTTTGGATTGGGACAAAACTTGAAGAGGATCGGGGTGCTTCGTTTTTGGTTTATTTATTTATTAATTAAATTTATATATCTCCTGGCTTCCAATGACTGTGGGCGGTTTACAGTAAAAAAATAAAATAAGAAAAACAATAAAAACTAGAGTAATAGGCAAGAATAAAAGATGGCAAAGTTAACCAAAACCAGACAGGAATGGAAAAGAAACGGATCCACAACCCCAAGTGGGCTTCAATCACATTCAGCAAATGCCTGAACGAAGAGCCAGGTCTTTCGTGTGTTGTGTGATCTCAGCCTTTGTAAAACGTTGGTTTATGGTTTGCACAATGTGTGAACCCAACTAATTGTGGCTTATTTAATAAACAATGGTTGAATGAACCATGGCTTAGTGCAATGAGTGAACCCACCCATTATCTCCACAGATGCTCATCCCTAAATTGTTGAGGATGCCAAAATGATGAAATGGGCATTGTGACGTTCTCCTTTCCACCATCCTGGAGATGCTTAGTCAAATTTCTCAGACAAATCTAAACCTCAGATCGTTATGAGGATAAAATGCGGGAGAAGGAACAATTATGTCCATTAATGTTCTCTCCTTAGAGGAGGTGGGACATAAATATAAGAAATAAAGAAACAAGTGTTTGTTTTGGGGAAAGAAAAGGTGGATAGGCAGAGGATGCAGAGGCAGAAAGAGATCTGGGGAAGACGACTGCGTTTACCATTCAAGTTTTGATTTCTTTTTTTTCCCCCTCCTGAAGCAGACAACAAAATCTCCAACAGTCCCATAAAAGTGGTGGAAGGCAAAGGCGGCAGCTTGATGAAAGCAGGTAGGTTCGCTCCTGATGTCTTTGCTCAAACCTCGGGACTTCCTGACGTCTCACTGCCCACGCGCACCCCGGCCATCTTGGGCTGGCCGTAACCGCATGCTGCTTTGCCTGCTTTCGCCAAGAAGGGACTAGGAGAATCTCCGCCCCAAGTCATAGTTCATTCCCTGCAAAGCCGGAGCAGAGGTCTCCCCCTGCTGCATTATGCTGCCTGACGCTTGCTTCTATCTATCTTTATCTCTGTAGCAAGAGATAGATAGATAGATAGATAGATAGATAGATAGATAGATAGATAGATAGATGATAGATTGATTTAGAGTTTTATAGAACTAATCGAAGAGAATATTTGTAGCTCAGGGTTGACCTGTGGAGTCCTTGGTGCTCTCTGAGCCTTGTTGTTTTCTTGCAGACGTTTCATTGCCAGGCTAGGCAACAACTTCAGTGCTAAAAGGGAGTGGGACTTGCTCTCTGTTTATATACCCTGGCTTGTCCTCCCTGTGTTGGTGGGGGTGTTGTTCTCTCCTTAGGAGTTCCTTGATTGGGCTGTTGTTTTCATTAGATTAGTCAAATGGCAGATTCTAACTGGTAAACTATAGTTAAATAGATAGGTATTTTTTTAAATCACAGAAATTGGAACATTTAAACAAGTAAGGGCTGGCCTACTGTTAACTGGAATTTATTAAGGCAAAATGAGATCCTAGCCTCTAATTTAGGCTAGTAGAGTCATATAAAAAATGAGTTACTGGAATACAGAGATGATGGAATATAGACATTTCTATTCCAACCTGCCTCTTTTTGTAAAGCTAATCCAGTGTTTCTCAATCTCAGCAACTTTAAGATGTGTGGGCATCAACTCCCAGAATTCTGGGAGTTGAAGTCCACACATCTTAAAGTTGCTGAAGTTGAGAAACACTGAGCTAATCCATTAAAGAAGGAACTCTTTTTTTATATAGTAAATTTTATTAGATTTCAAGAAAAAAATAAAAACTACAAAACAAAAAACTACAAAGAAAGAAAAAAACTAAAAAAGTGCAGAAACAGAAGATAATTTTTTAAAAAAATTTACAAAAGATGTGGCTTCCAACTTTTAACAGCAAGGATATACAAAATTTCCATAATCAATCTCTTACTCTATATTAAACCAAAACACCACACTATTTCTATAAGTCATTCCACTTTATCACATAATAAAAATCACTAAGTACAGTTACTCTTCCACCTTATATTAAAATAAAGAAAAAAAATCATATGATCCTAAACATCTTTCTCCCCTCCAAAAGATAAAACATATTTAATTATTCCCTTCCTACCACTATTCTATACATTTCTGTCTACTATAATAAGAATAAAATTAAAAAGCACATAAGTTGTCTGCTATTATACTTAATAGTACAATTTTAATAATCCCAATCTTAATAAACCCAAAAAAGACATTCTTTAACCCTAATACAACAGTTTTAATAATTTTAATTGTAATAAACAGTAATTCCATATCTTTAAAGAGGAAAAACATCAATCAAATCCTTAAAGCAAACCAAATAAAGGAAGATCTAGTCCAACCTTTTGCAGTGTACAGGAAAATCGGTTAAATCATCCGTGAAGGGTGGTTCTCTAGGTTCTTCCAGAAAAAGAGAGCCCACAGATTCCAGAGATGGAGAGGTCTGTAGATAGACTTCCACTTTTGTATAGATTTTGTCAGGAAATTTTTCCTTATCAGTTCTGATTCGGCTTTTTTTTTTAGGAACTATTGTAATGGTAGGTGAATCTATCTGCGGCCATTAGATAGGATAGCTAGCTAGCAGGACTTTCATGGGGACAGGGCTCCTCTTCATGTCCAAGTCGAAGTGCAAACAGTCCTTGAGATAGCAGAAAACTATAACGGCATAAAAGTTGCCACCCCAGTAGCAATCCCTATTCTTGCAATCATGATTCTGGCAAATGGTGCTGTCCTTAGTTACAGTGTACGGCTCACGTTAAGAACAGGGGTTGGTGGATTTCCCAGTTTTGTTTCTCTTCCGGCCTACCAAATATCACCAGGTAGTGGGGAGACGTATACCCATCACTCTCCTTAACATGTGTTGCGGTGGGGGAGACAAGTTTTGACAGAGGGTTAGAACAGCAGGTTCTGTAATGGAATGGGGGAAAGACCTTGGGAGACTGGGCCAAGAGATACTCCCCTATTTGGGGAGACTGGGCGGGGATACTGGATACTCCCCTATTTGGGGAGATGGGCGGGGATAAATTTAAATAAATAATAAATAAATACTGCCAAGGGAACAGTCAGATAAGAGACAGCATAGCCCACAGCTGGATAGTGGGCGAGGCAAGAGGCTCAGAAGAGACCAGGAGCTGTAAAGGAGACAGGGTGTGTGTGTGTGGGGGGGGGGAGAATTGTACTTTCAGACTTGCAAGATTCTGTCAATATAGCTTTACAATAAAGTAGAATTAGCTCATCTGGTTGTGATTCCTGTCTGGTTTGCCCCGCAAGACCGACATCAAACTTGCAAGTCTGAAAGTACAATTCTCCCCCCCCTCCTCACATGTCCTTTACAGTCTGAGAAACTAGGGAGGGTCCCATTACAGGTTCCCTTCGAAAGCACTTGTGTAAAACACTTGCACCAAACCAAAGCTGACCATTGGGCTCCTTTTGCACATGGGTTGAGTGCTATTCTAGAACAGGACTAAACCTGTGTTCAAAAGTAGCCTAAAACAGCCCAAATTGTCAGGCATAGGGAGAATTGCATTGCGAGGCAGCAAAGAGAGAGTGGGCTTTCTTTCTGCTCCAGGTATGGGCTGCCCACCACCTCCAGTCAGCTGCTATTCAGGTTGATCCAGGACTCTGAATCAGGAATCAGCTCAAAGATCTGGTGGGTACTGGGGGAGAGGCTAGTTTAAAAGAGTCAGACTCTGAAAACACTGGAGGACAGTGCTTCAATCCCCAAAGAGAGGGGAAGGTACCTGCATCAGCCTAAAATGACCAATAGTTGATAGGCTAAATCTTTCAGCACCTGACTGCAATACTGATCAAATGGTTGGAGAAGTGCATCAGATGGTATACATGGCAAAACAGTCAGAGTCTGTTGCCTGTTTAAAGGGATTTTCACACCAGAACAGCTAAATATGACTTGAAGCTGCTTCAGGGATGGGCTGGAGTTGAGATGAAGGCAGCATCCTCAGGACATGGCAGAAACAAGATGTTGCAGTGCCATGATTTTAAGTGCGAGGGGGGAAAGACCCTAGTTACTAGGTCCCTGCATCGTTTTTTGGATGCAGTCTTTCCACCTACACTATCTGAGGTCTCCACACTGCTTGCTGGAGTAGCTGGCCAGCTCTTTGGGACAATAAATCCCCCTGCCATTCTAAGATGAGTCCCAGGGACAGAGAGAATTGTGAGCCAAGCAAAAGGTCCAGAGTTACCACAAAAATGTCTACTTTAGTGTATTTGAATCTACACGGGAAGAAGGGAAAATTATACGGAAACCTTTGCCTGGATCTGAGCTTTGCTGAAAACTAGAATTAATAGAACCTGTTATTTATATGCTAAGCCATCATGTGGCTCTTTTAGTTTTCATGTTGCTTGTTGGTGAACCTCACCATTGTCATTTTATGATGTATCATTATTATTATATTTAATATAGCTGCCCACTCCAGTGGACTCTGGGCATGATTTATGTTTTGCTGTGTTGCACAAACCCAGCCAATGGTGATTTATGTAACAAACCATGGTTACAGAAATTTTTGCCAGATCCCTTCAGCTGTTTCTCTCCACTCTCCCAGGGATTCAGTAACAGTCCCCTGGTAATCTTTTTCACAAGGGAAAAACTACTCTGCCAATGGGTTTCCACAAAGTTCTTAGTCCCAAAATTTTCCAACAATCAGTTTCTGTCCCATCAGTCCGACTGAATGATGTATCCCTTTTGTGCCAGATTTATGGAGAGACATGAACCCAGTTCATTTAAGTCTTCCATCTGGGCTGAGTTGGGGCTGAAGCAGCTACCCCACCTCAATTGAACTATTTTTTCCTTAGCCTGGCGCACTGCCTTGACTTTGTGCCTGGTTCTAAATGTCTCCATATACTCAGCTGTCAGCTGCCACAGTGGGAATTAAGAAGCTGGCGTAGATGGTCTTACCTAGATTGGTTCCTCCAGTACATCCTTCTGATGCTTCAGAAGTTGCATCTGGTATTCTGCAGAAATTATATATTCACCTACTTACTGTACATAAAACTTCAGCTATCCTATGCTATCCTTCCCTTTTCTACCCTTCCCTACTCTGTGCCTAAAGCTCAGGACTAAGGTCATGCTTTATGCTCTACTTACAAATTCCCACCCAGAAAAACCATTCCAAATGCATTTAAAAGGCCACATTTGGTGTTCTTTTTTGCATTTGGTTGGCATGGATTTTTGCCTTGATACAGACTTAAATGACACGTCCTAAGTTTCTGCAAGGTCAAAGGAAGAACGGCTGTGGGAGGGGAGGGAAATACCCGGTCATCACAGAACTGCCCTGGATCTGCCCTTGATAAATGTTGTTTTAACCAATGACTGTGTTACCCATTAACTGCACCACAACTATCCCGGACTGAAAACCCTCTGAGCGAGCTGTACAGTTTGATCCGTTTCATGCTCGGGGCTCAAGCACAGCTTCGATCATCATGATGAATTTGCCTCCTTTCTGCTCTGTTGGGTGTCCAGCTCTAATAGGGCATTTTAATCAATGGCAGCCGGGAGGGAGATAGGCTGCAGTCTCATATGTCCACTTTTCCCAGAATTTCCAGGCAAATGTAACATGCATTTATTTATTATATGCCGTCTCATCCCGATTATATCTACCCGCCCCACCCGATCATGCAGGAGTATCCTCCTTTTAAGAACATACCATCTTTTTGGATTTTTTATTTTTTATTTTTACGGTAGTTTTAAATGTATAAGCTTTTAACTTTTATATTGTGATTGTAATCTGCCCAGAGTCTACCACGGTAGAGATGGGCGGGGATAAATCCAATTAATTAATTAATTAATTAATTAATTAATTTTACTCTATTAGATTTACAGCCTGCCTTTCTTACAGGAAATCAAGTCAATGTATATGGTCCTCTCTCATCCAGTTTTCCCTACCACAACACCCCTGTGAGGTAGGCTGTGATGACAGAGAGTGGCTGGTCCAAAGTCCCTCATGGGCTTCTCATGAGGGGGGACTCGAACCAGGGTCTCCCTGCTGCCAGTCCAACACCTTAATCACTAGGCCACACAGTCCTAGCTGTTTCCCCCAGAAAATTATTCCATGACCAACTAGGCTCTTAGTCTGCAAAAGATCACACTGTGCCACAGTTTGAGGGGAAACTGCATTTAGAAATGTGTGCTTTGAGATAAAGTACATGTTGCACTCACCATTTTTGTTTAAAAGTTAGACTGTATTTCAACAAGCAGAATTGATGGAACTGGAAAACTGTGAGCCATCTTGAATTAAAACTGTAAAAATATGCCGAGAAAGCAATTTGTCTGCTGTTTTTAATGGAGTCCTGGCCCACGCATGTCCAAATTTTACATGCTTTCAGGGACAATTGTCAACTGGGATTATCCCAAACTCTATCCCAGCTTTCCTCAATCAGGCAGGCTGCGTTGAACTCCGACTCCCATCCTAGCTAGCCAATGTAGCACTTGTACCTGGAAAATATAGATCTTGTAGTCCAACACATCTGGGGGCACCAAATTGTGGGTGGTTTAGCACTTTTGGGGGAAAATGCTTCTTAAAATTCAATTCACCGTTTAATCTTAATCTTATTCTCCACTTGATGCTTTGCATTTTTAAGTAATTAACAAAGCGAAAATGGTAGTTGCATTTCAACCGAGCGCAAATCATGTTGTTTGTGTTTTTGACATTCCACTGTCCTGCTTCAGCAGCGCCTCTGCTGAAAGTATGCAGGCCTGTGGCCAGAGAAATAGTTTTACAGCTGTTTCATGTTCCTTCCTTCCTGATCTGAGATCTCGGACAGCCTGCTAGCCCAGTCAGATTTTCCTTTTCTGCATGTGGACAGTGACAGAGTATATTATCTTTATCAGAATAAGCAAATGAACTTCGGGCTGACATCATGCGCCAGCTGTGGCTGCAAGTTCGCTGAGCGATGAGTGTCCAAGCAGCCCTGCTTACCTGCCTCGGCTGACTCGGCCCCCTCCTCTCCAGTTGTGCTTTGCCACCCTTGCGCTCGTTCCCTTTCACCCCAAATTCCCCCGTTCCAATCACGTCTTTCTCTCCCTGCTGACAAACCAGTTAACCCTGCTTTAAATCCTGGCTCCGAGTTTCCATCTGCTTTGATGCCCGATTCAGGTCCTTTGCTTTCGGTTTTGATTTCCTCATTCCTCACAGAAGTCTGCGGCGCCTAACCCTGCCCTTAAAAAGCCGATCTCAAAAAGCTAAACAAGGTTCTTGGCGAGGAGATCCCCAGGAAAACCCAGGGCTGTTGTTTAAACTGGGAAGTTGGAAAAAACATTCTGGAAGAAAGACATGATAAGCCGTCTTTACGTTACTGCAGAAGAAATGTCCACGAAGACACCAAAGTTGAGCTCAGCTGAACGGAGGCCTTTTTTTTTTTAATCTGCTTATTGTTTATACTTACTAAGTAAAGGTAAAGGTTTCCCCTGCACAGTCGTGTCCGACTCTAGGGGCTGGTGCTCATCTCCGTTTCTTAGCCGAAGAGCCAGCGCTGTCCGAAAACACTTCCGCGGTCATGTGACCGGCATGACGCACACGGAACGCTGTTACCTACCCACCGAAGTGGTACCTATTCATCTACTTGCATTTGCATGCTTTCAAATTGCTAGGTATACTTACTATTCCACCACAAATAAATCATCCTTCTTTTCTCTCTCGTTGCTCTGTTCTCTGATCATCCCGAAGGTCAACATTTTAGAAACGGCCACTAAGATTCCATCAAGGGGAGCCACGGAGGGGCTCCGCCAAGGATTTGGGGAAGCGACATCTCAGATGCTCTTTGGTTCACCGTCCCTTTGAGCTAGTAGAAATCCCTTCAGGAAAGCCCTTCGCTTGCCTTGTGCATTGCTTCTTCTCTGTGCCTCTAACGCTTTGGGCCCGTCCCCAGGCTGCCCTGCGCCTCCCGCCTTCCCTGCTCGTACCGAATGCCTCCCTTCCGAGCTCAGGGAGGGAGAGGTCGGTGGGCGGAGGGGCAGAACCGTTTTTGCTGCTCACTGTGTCCTGTTTGTGTCCCAGCTATGTACTCTGTAGAGATCACTGTGGAGAAGGACAAACTCACGGGGGAGACCAAAGTCCTGTCCAGCACCACTAGACTACCCAAAGAGAAGTCAGTTCAGGGAGTCAAAGTGTACGAGGACGAGCTGAAAGGTATGCACTGGAAGGGAGTGTCCACAGACGAAGGACGTGTCTGGCCTCCTGCAACCATCTTTCATGCTCCCTGGGACTCAGATGGAGTCCTGAGCATCACATCACATCACATCGGCTCAAGACGTCCTGGCTTCCTTCCCACAACACAGCTGTCAGGAGTTGTGTTTGGAATTGGGTTAGGGCCAAGGGCTCAGCGCCCTTTCAGCCTTGAAGCTCACTGCCTGATCTGGGACCCCTGACTGGCTCGCTACAACCCCACTGCCCCCGGATGTTGGGAAACCTCGAGCGGATGGGGGTGCAATCCACCCTGGCCTGCCCTGGAGAAGGCCCAAATAAAACCAAATCCCCATCAGAAGCCTTACAACCCTAAGAGTTTAGTGGACTTAATTTCAGGTAGATGGATTCAGAATGGCAACTTGTGCTGGTTTTCCCTGGCATTGGATCAGAGGGATCCCCGTCTCTCCCCTCGGATCCAACTTGCTTGCCGTGTTTTGGACCGCAAGGTAGAAAAAGGGTTCTGCTGCCATTCTGTGTGCAGGAGGAAGGCTGTCTACTGGAAACATGTGCAATGCTCAGAAACCGAGACTTCCTATAAATAATTATTAATATTATTCTACTGTATTTATCCAAATGAATATCATAGTCTAATTGACTGGGTGTTGGCTCCAATCGCTTGGGTCCTAGCTAATGACTTGAGTTATGGAGGTATTGCTGTAAAACGTCTTTTACAGAAGTCCAGTAAGTTTAACATTTCTAAATATTTGGTGAATCCTTTTGAAACTCTTGTGCCAAGAGTTCCCATTACAATTGGTATTAAAAATCGATGTTTTATTTATTTATTTATTTATTTATTTATTTATTTTCTATCCCGCCTTTATTATTTTTATAAATAACTCAAGGCAGCGAACATACCTAATACTCCTTCCTCCTAATGCTCCATTATTTTTCAACCATAAATTATGGTATTCAGATATTTTCTCCCATTGTTTTTCAACAATCCAGCTGCCTCCAGGCCTTGTGATATCAATGAACCATGCCTCCTTCTTTTCTGTAATAGCAGTGCCTATTATATCATGTTCCTAACAGTTTGAATTTTGAAATCCCACAAAATTTGGATCTCATTTTGCAAACTTTTTTCAGGTGTAAAAGTCCCAGTGGTTTTTGCAAACAGTAAAGTTGAATTTTCCACATAAATCCCAATGGACAATTTTTGCAATTGTATTTATATTACGTTTGAGATGATGATAGTGGTGATGGTGATGATGATGATGATTTTAGCATAAAGTTTTTAAGTCTCAGCAGGTGGCAGCACTCGGTCAACATTAGTTGATTTTAAAGCGCTAAGCAAGGTCACAACGGGTTAGTATTTGCATGGGAAATCACTGGGAAATTCTGGGACAGAAGGCTAGGGTGGACAGTTCAAAAAAATCTGGGAAGAAAACTACCCAATCAATTCTAGAGCCCTACGTGATCATGCCCAGGAGTTAAGTTCAGTTAGAGGGCATGTTTACCCTTTTTTAATTTTTCAGTTTAAAAAACATAGTCATATTTTCATTTTTCTGCCAAAACCTCTGTAACCCCTCATCAAAATGTTCCTTACTTTTCTTATCTTCCATTCCAGTGTGGAGAATATAATAATGCAAGGAATCATTGTTTATTTACCATGAAAGTGCAGGTCGAGAAGATAGAGAGTAAGAAGGGCACTAATGGTCCCCAGAATTGTTTTGACCCACTCATTTCCTACACTTACTGCTTTTTCTTTTTCTGTCCAAATTCAACATCCATTTTTGTGCACCTAAAAAAAACAGCGGTATACCTAGGATAGCTGAGTACAAGTGGCCTTTCTTAAATTCTCCACCAAATGTGTGGATGTTTTGTTTTGTTTTCTGAATTTCTCCAGGGGAAAAAAATCTCCAACAGTTTCTCAAGGGAAGAACTTTGAAAAAGCCCCATAGAAGACGTTCCCTACTTTTCTTTGGATTGAATAACAGGGTGGGAGGCCAGGGAGGCTGCAGACTGCCAGAAAGAGATGATGATAGATAGCTAGACAGACAGACAGACAGACCAGTGTTTCTCAACCTTGGGAACTTTAAGATTTGTGGACTTCAACTCCCAGAATTCCGCAGCCAGCATTGCTGAGTGAGTGTATGTATGTATGTATGTACGTACTGTGTGTGTGTGTGTGTGTGTGTGTGTGTGTGTGTGTGTGTGTGTATATATATATATATATATATATATATATATATATATATATATATATTGGAAGACAGAACATTCATACATCCCCTTTGGCCTCCTGTGACCGCTTGCATTCTTATCTCTTTTGAAAGAAAAGTGAAGGTTTTTTCATCGAATTGCTTGAGAACTGGCCTGACATTAATATACACACATACAGAACAAAACCCTTGAGTAAAGAACAGGTAGGTGTGGTTGGCATTTGAGGTGCTTAACTGTTAGAGCTGTCAGAAGTCCATGAGATTTATCAAACCCCTCCAAGATAAAAATCCGTACTGCTTTAAAGGGCAAATTCTTGGCATCTTTGGATCTCTAGTGCCACTTCATCCTCCGTTAAGGAGTAGAAACAATTATATCTGCCCATAAGCCATTTTTGAAAGCAACAGTGGAGGTCTGGCCGCTCTCCCCATCGTCCTCATTGTGTACCTTCTCCATCTTCTATTGCAGTGGTCCACGCAGTCCGTGCCGAAGATGGGGCTCTTGAGAACGGCCTCCACCAGCTGAGCTCATCTGAAGTGGACGAGCTCATCCATAAGGCCGATGAAGTCACCCTGAGTGAAGTCTCTGAGAAGGCTGCCAAAGAGACCCAAAGCAATCTCCCAAGCCAGAAGGCCACCCCCCGGAAGGAAATCACAGGTGTGCAGGCTAAACCAGTGGAGAGTCCAAAGCAACCGGCTTCCGGTGACGGCCCGGAGCCCAGCAAAGAACAACCCGTCACCATGATCTTCATGGGCTACCAGAACGTGGAAGATGAAAATGAGACCAAAAAGGTGCTGGGGCTCGAGGGGGAGCAAATCAAGGCAGAGCTGGTGGTGATAGAAGATGCTGAGAATAAACCGGCAGGAGATTACACAGCAGATCACGCCCCGCCTAATGGCAGCGCGATGGAGCCCTTGGCTCAGAAGGAGGAGAACCAAACTGAGGCACAGCCATCAGCCAATGACACGGACCCCAGAGGAGCAGATCAGGATCTTGACATGAAGAAACAGCGTTGTAAATGCTGCTCGGTTATGTAAGAGGCCCTTGCCAAGCCCCGCCCTCAGCTGTACAGCCAATCAGGACTGCCTTTTCCCATCACTCTCACCTGGACACCTTGACTCCGCCTCTCCGGTTATCTTCTCATTTCTACAAAGGTCTGAGTTCAAAGTGTTGCTATTTTTACTTAACAAGATGTGCTATTTGCATCCCCCATGGATTTTTTTCCCCCTCATTTTCAAGTGACAGGGGGGAATATAAGTGCAGTGCTGGTGAAATTGTGTAAAATAGCCAACAATGACACCAAGCTGCCAGTCTGATTTTTCCCTGCCTCCATTAACATCTTTATTCATTATTTCATACAGGAACAGACACAAAACTTAATGATGGAAGTGGTCATTCGCTCCAGGCCCTTTTCTTTCTTATTTGGACATTTTAAATTGTAATGGTTGAATATACCTGGAGACCTCTTGATTAGAAATGAAAAACAGTGAATGTTTCCCCATCCTAACACTTCAGCTGAATTTCTATTTTCTGGAATGTTTTAAAAAGAAAATGAATTGATCAAGGAAGGAGACTCACAATTCTTGGCTTCCTCTTGAGATTTCTGAATCCTTTGAAATCCAGTTATCTTTGATATCTCCCAAAGTCCTTCACAATCCTAACTTCTTAAGTCCCTTAAGAATACCGATCGTAAAAATCTTCTACAGTGGGAGTGTTAAGATCAGAAAACAATCAAGCAAATCAAGTTTTTCACAAGCATTAAAAATAGGTCAACCCATGTTTTGCGCACAACAGAACTTGGTCCTGATCCAAAGCATCCAGATGTTGGAAGCTGGCTTCAACTCCAAAATAATTCTACAACATCTCCACAAGAATTTATGGCCCTTCCCATCCTGTTGATTGGAGGAGCTTTGACAAGGTGTAATTGTTGAGCTTTAGAGCTCTGAAAAAGCTGGGTTGATTCTGATCCTTGTATGTTTCCTTTTTTCCCCGCAAATGCCATGATGACTACTTTTCTGGACTATAAGACTCTAGGACTATGGTTGATGTCCGAGTAGAGTTTATGATTCAGTGAGCAGTCCCAGTCCAAGATAAGAATTATTGACACTAAATGTATACTCTGTGGTTGCTAGACCAGTCTTCTCCAACCTAGGACTTACGCATTGGACCATTTGGCTACAGATGATGAACTGTCATCTAACACATGTGAAGGGCCTCCAGGTTGGGAAAAGATACGATGGGTTCTATCAGTGGCGGAGAGAGCTGTGCTGGATTGTCAGGTGCTCAGCACCAGACATTCAGGAGTCTCAGATCCCAGCAACCAATGTACCTACAAATGGCTGGAGACAGAAAAACAGCCCAATGAGAGGCCCAGGTGGGGGGATGGAAGAGTCACAAGCTTCAGTGAAGGAGACGTAAGAGGCAAAATGCATTTAAAACCAACAATAAGCAAAGAAACAGGATGGAACATAATTTAGATGCAAAAAGGAGAAATTCTCAGTCATTAGCGCAAAGTGGAGAATAGTGAAGGTGTAGAACAGATAGAATTGGTGGTAGCTGGCTGGCATCATGGTGCCTGATAAGCTGCACCAAGGAGAAACGGCTGATACTAACTAAGGGGGGCATTGTTCTGAAAATACCACTTCCTTCTGTCTGCTCCCCCCCCCCCGCAAAGTCTTTTAAGGAAAAAGCGCCCTTGACACTATTAGATACAGTATGTAACAACAAGTCTTCCCCTCCCTCGTCCTTATCTTTATCTGGGCCTTTCCCATTTTTATTTACATCCTTTAAAAGGTTCTTCAGTTCAAGGCTGCTTCACAAACATTTCTTCTAAATTGTGGTGGTTGGAATTTTTGTCTCGGAGAAGTGGTTTATCAGATTCAAAAGGTGCTGACAATCTTGTCCCCTAAAGAAACTAAAGTCTGCCACAGGTCTCTGCTCCCATTCCTGAGATGTTACAACCTGAAGTGCCAAAGTAAACAGTTCCACCTCAGCTCCTGAGACAAATGACATAGGAAGTATTTAGGTTTCACTGGAGCAACCTCTGATCTCGCACTCCCCAGATCTGTGGGGAAGATAGCTCCCACGGCCCCTGCCTGGCATAGATTGGACAACCTGGATTTCTGGGAATTGTAGTTATAGTAAGTCTGGAGGGTTCCAGATTGTGGAAGGCTTATCCCACACATCTGAAATCAGAGGCAACATGTACGCATATGCATGTATGTATGTATGTATGTATGTATATTTTCTCCAGGCTAATCATCCTCCTGGCCATGATCATACCCAGTTAATAGGGCATCTTACTTTCCCCTTTGCTTGATTGAGATCCATGGATTGGATTGGCTTTCTAAGCTGTTTCCCCAGGAAACCCAGCTTCATGCTGGTAAACTGGTCTGGTGCTGGTCCGTGGGGTACCACTGAGCAGTTTCGTAACTGCACTTCCTGCTGCTCTGCCCCTTCCTAGTTTATCAGCACAGCTTTCTTTTCCTAAATAAGGTTCAAGAACGTGACTCCAACCTTTGGGCCGGGCTGATCTTAGAAAATCTAAAGTGGGGCTGTGGGGTGGAATCAAAGAGCACCAGTTCCCCCCAATTCAACTAAAAGCGAGATTCCCAGTGAGTCTTTTGAAGCAGGATTTACGGAAAGGGTGAAGGATAAAGTTATAGCAATCTCAGCAACTAGATTACTTCCACTTTAGAACCCAATGTATCTTTCAGTTTGTTCGGACTGAGGCTTTCTCAATTGTTTCTTGTGAACTGGTGAGCTGGTTCTTCTCCTCCCAGATAACTGACAGGTGTGTAGATCAGTGTTTCTCAACTTCGGCAACTTTAAGACGTGTGGACTTCAACTCCCAGAATTCTCCAGCCACCATGGCTGGCTGAGGAATTCTGGGAGTTGAAGTCCACACGTCTTAAAGTTGCCAAGGTTGAGAAACACTGGTGTAGATGATTGTTTTCAAAGCATCTCCTGAATCTTTCCCAAGCTCTGAACAAACCATTACATCAGCTTCCCAAAATATTATATCTTCCAAAAGGTGTATCAGGGTCCACAGCATCTCCTTGAACCCACACAAGTGCTAGGAGCAGGCCTTGACAAGTCTTCCTTAGATGTGATGGAGAAGCAGTGAAGAAATTGTGACATGGTGGAGAAGACCCCCTCTGCACGTAAGAGTGGGTGTTTCCAGTGGGGCCATGCAGGTTTCCCCCCCCCCCCCCCCCAAGCACTACAATCATACAGATCAGCTCTATCCAAGGATTTTAAGATTTTGGAGAAATTTCCACATCCTGTCTTCCCAGCAGTGTTGAGATTGTGACAAACAGCAGGGCTGCAACTGGGGGGGGGGGGGGGGGCGTGCTGGGCTGGGCACCAAAATGACAAAATAACCCATGGGGGGGAGCATGGAATCCATGTTTGCCCCGGTTGACACAGACCCTAGTTGCATCCCTGACAGACAGCCTGGTCAAATGGTATCTGGTACTGTAGTTGCAACCTTAGGGTGCCAAGTCGGGGGAAGCCACTCTGAGGACACTCCCTTGCTTTGACCAAAAGAACCTAGAAGAAGAGTTTTCCATAGCGATATCATTCAAGCATCTTCTTCCATTTGTATTCATCCAGGTAGTCCTCACTTAATGACCATTCATTTAGTGACAGTTTGGACTTACAGCAGTGCTGAAAAAAACAACTTGTGACCAGTCCTCACATTTACGACTGTCACAGCATCCCCGCGCTCATGTGATCACGATTTGGGCACTTGGCAACCGGTTCACATTTATGACCATTGCAGCGTCCCGTGGTCACGTGATCGCTATTTTTGACCTTCCCAGCTGGCTTCTGGCAAGCAAAATCAATGGGGAACTACATGATTCACTTAACGACCATGTGGTTCACTTAACCATGTGGTTTGCTTAACGACCGCTGCAAAAAAGGTCATAAAATTGGGTCGGATTCACTTAATGACACTTCACTTAGCAACCGCAATTCTGGTCCCAACTGTGGTCGTTAAGTGAGGACTACCTGTAAAATGCATCCGTGCAGCATTTTAGGGCAGGGAGCAGTCGCTGGGTGAGCTTCTTTTGCACATTCCTGCTTGGCTTGACAATCATTTCTTTGTGAAGGAGCTTATCCTGTTTCCCTTCTCCCACGTTCTGCTTCCTTACTTTCCTGTAACTAGCAAAGCAACGGGGGTATTAGAAGAAGCCATGCAGAGATGCCCTGCTACCTCTTTCACCAGAGATGCTGGGCAAGGATCAAACCTGAACCTTTGGCCTGCACGCTGAGCTATGAGCGGTTCCTAATCCAGATTATCTGTCCATTGAGCCCAGGGATGTCCACTCTGGCTGACAGTAGCCCTTCTCAAACCTCCCATCAGAAAAGTCCCTCTTGGCTCTGTTGGACTCGCTTAACTAGAGAAGCAGCCACTCGAATGTGGGAGCTTTGGCATGCCAAGCATAGGCCACCCTGTTGAGCAATGGGCTTTCTTCAAATTCATCTTCTTTAAAATATCCTAAATTTGCAAACCTTGATGAAGAGTTGAAGGCAATCCTAAAGAGAAGGGAGCGAGGTTCCATGGTTTGGCTGCTGCGTCACCCACCTGCAGTTAATCCCGAGAGATGGAGGGGACAGTCAGCACTCCCGTGCCCTGCAGTGTTGAGATGGTCAGTATCTGAGACTGTGATGTGAAGTATCTTTTGAGGGCACGTCACAGAATTGGTGCTGATGCAGAAATCTCGGCACTAATATAGGTGACCTTTCTCAACATCTGTATGGATTCTCACTTGTATTATTGGGGCCCCACATGATAATGTGGGCAATAAAAACAGAAATCGGGGCCGAGCTGCTTCTGCTGTGTCCTTAGAACTTGGTCCTTTGCATTCAATCAGTGCCGGACAATAGGCCACATGTGGACTATGCCTTATTTTATTACTATTATTTTTTTCTATCTCTGTCTCTGGCTGAAAATTACCTTTACATTTCCAAATGGGTGGGAGATTGGGGATCGAGACCAAAGGAATAATATAATCAAAGGTCTAAAAAAATACCCCATTGGTAATTATAATGAAAAGGCATGATCAAACTAATTTAATTGTAAAGGAATTCCTTTGGGAATTAAGCTGGATTCAACCAATCTCCATGGTTGGGCAAGGCTGGTTGTGCTTAAAAAGTTACCATGTATTATTCTGTTACAATAAAACTGAATTATCCTGCATAATAAATACAATGTATGAGTGGCAAAAGAGGGTGTTTAAAGATGAGAGTCGAAGAATTGTGCAGTGGAGTGGAGGAAATCCCTGTTCAAGAGATTCTAGGAATCTCTTCAGATTTGGTGGGTCTGTGCTTTGAATCCATTCTTCCAGGGGAAGAGAAGTCCACTGATGCATCCTTGCCAAATTTCCCTATTTGATATGGGGAGCTGGAAGATAGAAGAGGTGGATCCCATGACTTCCAAGCCATGGAGAGATGACTTCCAAGCCAAGCTGCCCTGATTTTTTGGCTCTGGACTCAAAAGTCCATTGTTGTAGTTTATGACTTGGAAACTGGTCCTTCTTAGACCCTTTGTTCTCCAGTATTACTAAGGTGTATTACCTGATCATCTGTTCAGTGGGCTTCTGAAAACTCACAGCTTACCAACCAACCCATAGTTTTGTCAATGGTCAGCTCACAAGCCAAGAGCCCTGCACGCCATTTGCATAAACTTTTGGCATTTTGTGGAGAGATCACTCGGAGTCGTCTTCCCTATAATGGACAAGGGGCAGTCTTGGACAGCTCGAGGTGTCTTGAGCTGTTCCTTGGGCCATCAGGAAGGCCCTCGGCTTCGGACATCAGCATCTCCAGCAGCCAATTTCCATCAGCAATGACTTGTTTTCTCCTGTACTCAGTAGTGATCTTCAGCTGGGTTATTTGACCCAAGATGAGCAGCAGCAAACACTCGTACCTGGATTTCTCTGAAACTGAGAAGGTCTCTCAAAGGGGGTTGAGGGACAACCAAGGAATGAAGACACTATCAGGTACTGCTTCAGAGATCCCGGTGCTGGTGCAGTAAACCCCTTGTCCATTTTCTCTCCCCCACAACCCAGTCTCTGTCTCATCTAACGTATACGACATGGTGATGATACCCTTCGTGTGCCCAGTTCTCCACTGTTAATTCCTTCCATCTTCTTTGGCTCGCAGAAGTGCACTTCCCCCTTTCCCCCAAGCTTTCCAAACATCATGGCCAACTGTTTGAAGGTCCACCTTAAATACACCCTGCCACACGCACATGCACACTTCCCTGTTGTTGGTTTGTAATCTACTGGAACAGAGCAAATAAAAAGTGTGAATCATCTGGAACAAAAAAGTTCAGAAGTGGTCCTTTCCTCTTTTCTTTTCTTTTTTTAAATTGTGAGAACGATGGTTAGGCTGCTCTTTAGAAAACCTGCCGAAGTGGCATATGATATAAGAATTATAAGAATGATAAATGCAACATTGTACAGAGATGAACAGTAGAGCCGGCCAATTCTAAAACTTCAGCATCAGTATTCAGCAATACAGGTATTGGGGAGTCTTTGGTGCTCTCTGAGCCTTGTTGTTTTCATGCAGACGTTTCATTGCCAGGCTAGGCAACATCTTCAGTGCGAAAAGGGAGTGGAACTTGCTGTCTGTTTATATACCCTGGCTTGTCCTGCCTGTGTTGGTGGGGGTGTTGTTCTCCCCTTGGTAGTTCCTTGATTGGGCTGTTGTGTGCTGTTTGGGTGATTGACTGAGTTAATAGTTCCTTGATTAAGGTCTATTGTGACACATAGAGGTTAACAACATTTACATACCATTCATAAGAGACAATAGAATAGCCAGAAGACCAGAACACCCCTGGGCCAGCAATCAACAATAAGATATGCATAGATTAACAGCAAGATTAGCAGCAGAGGAGCAATCAAACCACACAATAGACCTTAATCAAGGAACTATTAACTCAGTCAATCACCCAAACAGCACACAACAGCCCAATCAAGGAACTACCAAGGAGAGTACAAGACCCCCACCAACACAGGCAGGACAAGCCAGGGTATATAAACAGACAGCAAGTTCCACTCCCTTTTCACACTGAAGATGTTGCCTAGCCTGGCAATGAAACGTCTGCATGAAAACAACAAGGCTCAGAGAGCACCAAAGACTCCCCAGTTCAACCCTGAGCTACAAATATTCTCTTCGATTAATACAGGTATTCCAAACATGCAAGTGTTGGTCTTGGCAAATCAATATTTTTCAGCATATGACAATGTCGAAACGAACATTCTTTCTTGAGAAAGTGTTCCATGAGACACCTGTCATCCCTAAAAGATTTCTGGCTTGGTTACTGTCCAACTACCTTACGTAAAAAAAGCAGGGCTTCAACTGCACGGTTCCAGCTGCCAACTTTTTTGACTCCCATCTTAGCAGATACCCCTGATCTGCCCAAACCCTTCCATAGGTGCCCTTCCGACCACGCCCACCACTCTTCACCCAAGCTTGATTCCAGGATCAGGGGTGACACAGTCGAACAGAGTCTGCGCCCTGCGGGGCATCACACCCAGCACCGGTGAGATCCACCCCACTGGCTTCCAACAGCACCACCCACAGCAGCGTACTTTGACAAGATAGCCAAATCTCACATGAGGTGTAATGACATTCTTACTGTGTTTTTAATTTTAATTTATTTATTAGATTTATTATTTTTTAAAAAAAAATTATACATATACATAGATATCCAGGCACATTTAGTGTTTATAGGCTTCTGCTGGAAGGTCACGATGTCGGCCTTAACTGAAGCCCCCTCCCCTCTTTTTACAGGCATTGAATATGTACAACCCATTAAGAAGGGGTGGGTCTTTTTTTCCAAAAAAGCTTTATTGATTTTCAAAATATAAGTAAAATACAAAATGTAAAGTACAGAAAAGATAGAATACCGAACTAAAGAAAAAAGAAAAACTATAAAAGTGCAGAAATAGATAGAAAATAGAGAAGGAAAGTGACTTCCGACCTTCTCCAACACAGATATAAATGCATATTATACAAATGTAATCTCTTGCCATTAGTTAAATTTTTACTAACATTATTTCTATATCAATCATCAAAACCCAAAATCAAAACTTCATTTTTTTCAGATACAAGCAAATAATCCAAAAGCGGTTTCCAAATAGAAATAAATCCAATCACAGTATTTTGTCTTATCAATGCTGTCAACTTAGCCATTTGTCCCAGGTCCATTAGCCTAACCATCCATTCTTACAATGTGGGAATTTGTGGATCTTCCCATCTTTGAGCATATAAAAATCTTGCTGCTGTTATCGTACATAAAAACAAAGTCCCATGCTGCTTCTCAAGCTGTTTGTCCATCAAACCCAAAAAAAACAGTTCTGGTTTCAGCGGTATGTCCCTTTTACAATACATACAAGAAGGGGTGGGTCTTCGATTGCGTCATTGCAGCCACCATCTTGAGTTCTTCCCTCCCCCCCCCCCCCCCCCGCCATGGGGCACACTTGTTCCCCCCCTTTTACTTTCCTGGGAGCTTTTAAGACAGAAAGACCATTTTGTGTGTGGTTTAATCCTAAAGGTTTTTTCAAATTAAGAAGAGGGGAGTTGCTTGAGAAGCATTTTTCTCCTCTCCTTCAGGAACCAGACCAGCCTTCTCAATTCTGCTGCCCTTAGAAATGTTGGAACTACAATTCCCAGAAACCTCAGCCACCCGCCACCACCTAGCTGGCTGGGAATTCTGGACATCGTCTGAGGATAGAGGAAAGGCAATTTTTGTACTTGGGAGTTGTTGAAAGAAGTCAATTTGGTAGAAGGTGCAGAGTGGAGAACAGGAAGCCCAATTTCATCCAGAGCATGATGGAATTCACTTCCTCAGGATGCAGCCATAGCTGCTGGCAGACAGCCTTTAAAAGAGAGAGAGAAAAATTAGTGGATTGGTGGCATTTAGCCAGCAGTTTTGATAGTTCAGTGAAACACCCTCACCTCCCGCCCCCATAGAGACAGTCTTTTTTTGATTCGCAGAACAAATGTAGCAGCAACTTCCCTGCATATGTAAGACATCTGGGTGGCCACTGTTGGAAACACAATGCTGCCAAGACAGATTCTTCTGTTTGATCCAGTAGCTCTCTGTTGGTTCTTGTGTCTTTCTTGTGCCTCTCTTTATGGATGGAAGTGGGAGGATGGAATTAAAAAAAAAGTTGTGCAGTACCTTTCTCTAAATCAGCTACAATTTATGATTTATGATTATTATATGGCTGTGGAGCCCTTGGTGCTCTCTGAGCTTGGTTGTTTGCTTGCGGACGTTTCATTACCCAACTAGGTAACATCATCAGTAACTAGGTAACATCATCAGACTAGGTAACAACATCATGAGCACTGATGTTACCTAGTCGGGCAATGAAATGTCTGCAAGCAAACAACCAAGCTCAGAGAGCACCAAGGACTCCACGGTTGAACCCTGAGCTACAGATATTCTCTTTTATTACATGGCTATCATGGAGATGGGACAGTCTATCTCCAAATATCAGGTGCTGGAGACAATATTAGGGAAGAATGCTACACTTGTGAGTTGAGCTCACATAATACACTAAACCCCAGTTAACAAAACACAATTGTGTCACAGCTGAGTAACATACTTTTCATGCAGAAAACCCCAGATTCCCTTTTAAAAGTTTAAAATTGGTGGGGGAAAGTGGCAGAAGAGTCCCCCAAAATACAGGGAGCCAGAGGGGAGCAAAGGTTAGAGCAGCATTTCCCAACTGAATGCAACATGGAGATGTACTGAACTTGCAGTCCAACACATTTGGAGGCCAACAGGTTGGTGAAGGCTGGGTTAGGGGATCAGGTTGGGGACACCCAGACTCAAAATCCCAATTCTGTTCATTAAAACTCACTACTGTAGTTGTGAGTACTATTAACCTAAAACTTCCATTGATCTGTCTTCTGGATTGGCACAATACATTGCAGCATAAATGAGGATGCACCACATGTTAAGCAAAACACAAGCAAGCCAACAAACCACCACCCTAACCAGCAGTAACTCTGACGAAGTTTAGCATGGTGTGGAAATGCATTTGCTGGGACTCTGAGCTGATTAAGCATGGTGTAGCACCACAGGCGTTGGGTATATACTCATAACACAGTTACACCATAAACCTAGGCTTAATCCACCATGGAATCTTATTAGGTCAGCGTTTTTCAACCTTGGCAACTTTAAGATGCGTGGACTTCAACTCCCAGAATTCCCCATCGCTGGGGAATTCTGGGAGTTGAAGTCCACACATCTTAAAGTTGCCACAGTTGAGAAACGCTGCATTAGGTGATTCAAGGTCCCCCCCCTCCTCTTCCCAACCTACATCATAGGGTGGTGGTTGTGAGGAGAACATGTTAGACAGAAATAATACTAGCGTATAGCCTGGTCCTTAGTTGGAAAAAAAAAAATCTCAGAGCAGCTTGTGGATCAATAAAGAACGTGCCTACCCTTCATAGGTCCAAAATTATAGCTAAATGGCACTTCAATATTCAGAGGCAGTCTACCTCAGATTACACAGCGGGGGTGCAACCAAATGAGGAGAGTGGTTGCCTTCAGGGCTTGCTTGTTTTGACGGCATCAAACTGGGCCTGAATGCAGGCTAAAGAGAGTGATTTTGATCCAATTGAGGATGTTCCTTTTCTCGCTGAATCTCTGTTGTTTTGATGGCAGAGGAACGTTCCTCCTTTGCTGCTGCTGGGTCTTTCAAAGCTCCTGGTCAGCAACATTCCAGTGTCGGCATTCTGGCCTGTCAGCGGCCCATCCTCCCCTCCCTTTGTTTACCCTTCCGGAGACACCCATCCCCTCTAGCAGCTTCGCTGTTGCTGACTAGAGCTGGGCCTTCATCCTGGTTTCCTGCAGATCTTTGAAAAACCAGGGATCACCCAGTTGATCTTCCAAAACCCACAGGCCAAATCCTGCAGAGTCCTGTGGGGAAGGACCAAGGATCCAGAGCTATCCAGGGTTCCGGATCTGGGAGGCCCTGATGTAATGGTATGGGTCAAGGGTCGGAAATGGCGGCTCGCGAGCCAAATGCGGCTCTTTGGCCCCTTGAGTGTGGCTCTTCCGCAGGCAGGCGTGGCGGGCGTGGCGCGGCAGCGAGTGTGGCGGGGCAGGCGCCGCAGCAGGCATGGTGTGCGTTGCTGTGGGCATACCCCTGGCAACCTGGCAGCCGTCTCCGGCAGCCATCTTGACGATGGGCAGGGCTTTCCAAACTGTGTGTCGCGTGACAAGCCGGAAGCGCTGAAGCGAGTGGAAATTCTCCGCACCAATCAGCTGTGCGTCGGGAAGCCCGGCAGCCTGCACGCGCGATTTTTGCCTCCCTGCCGGAACCGAGGGCATTTTTGGGGTCCCCGGAGCCTGCCCTTTCGAAGGGGCAGCGGCAGCAGCAGCAGCAGTGCTGCCCCTTCGAAAGGGCAGGCTCCGGGGACCCCGAAAATGCCCTCAGTTTAGGCAGGGAGGCTGCGCGCAAGCTGCGCCAGCTGTTCTGCGGGGAGAATTTCCACCCCAGGGCAGCGTGTGCATGTGGGGAGGGGAGGTTTCTGCCTCCCTGCTGGAACCGAGGGCATTTTCGGGGTCCCCGGAGCCTGCCCTTTCGAAGGGGCAGCACTGCTGCTGCTGCTGCCACTGCCCCTTCGAAAGGGCAGGCTCCAGGGACCCCGAAAATGCCCTCGGTTCTGGCAGGGAGGCAGAAACCTCCCCTCCCCACATGCACACGCTGCCCTGGGGTGGAAATTCTCCCCGCAGAACAGCTGGCGCAGCTTGCGCGCAGCCTCCCTGCCTAAACTGAGGGCATTTTCAGGGTCCCCGGAGCCTGCCCTTTCGAAGGGGCAGCCGTTGCCGCCGCAGCGACAACCTGGAAGCACCGCCGCCGAAGCAGTCGAGCCTCTCTTTCCCTTCTTCTTCCAAACCTCCCCCGCCCCCTTCCACGCGATTGGCTCCCGCCCGAAAAACCCGCCCCCTTCCACGCGATTGGCTCCCGCCCGCAAACCCCGCCCCCTTCCACGCGATTGGCCCCCGCCCGCAAACCCCACCCCCTGGCTCTCGAGCACTTCAAAATGTGCACGAGCATGTCAAAATGGCTCCCGGCAAAAAAAGTTTGCCGACCCCTGGTATGGGGGAATGACCTTGGGAGACAGGAGGAAGAGTCGCAGCCTAGACAAGGGTCTGATAGATGATATCGGAGTCTGAACAAGGAGGGGTGGCAAAAGTGTCTCCAAAGGGACCCTCCCTAGTTTTCCGGAGAGTTTGATTGATGTTAGCCTTGTGAGCTAGTCCAGACAAGAAGCCCAGCCAGGAGTACTAGCTCTGTAAGGTTATTTTCACAGAATCTTGCAAGTCTGAAAGTATTTCTCCCCTCCTTTCCTTCTACTCTCCTGAAAACTAGGGAGGGTCCCTTCAGAGATGCTTTCACCACCCCTCCTGGTTCGGACTCCGATTTTGTCTATCAGACCCTTGTCTAGGCTGTGGCTCTTCCTCCTGTCTCCCAAGGTCATTCCCCCATACCATTTCACCTGCTCTGTTTCCTGATGGGAAACTTCCAGGAACACAGGGAAGAGCTGGGAAGGATGTTCCCCCTGCAAACGATGAACCCCAGAGGGAGCCACTCTAGGCCAGGAAAAATTGCAGCCATCAGCACGGGTCCCCAACCTTTTTGGCGCTAAGGACCGGTTTCAAAAGACAGTTTTTCCGCAGACTGGGGGGTGGGGTTTCCAGGATTTCTGCAGACTGGGGGGTGGGGAGCCAATTGCGCGCACCGGGGGTGGGGTTTGCGGACGGGAGCCAATCACAAGCACCGGGGGCGGGGTTTGCGGGCGGGAGCCCCGCGGCCCAGTTCCTAACAGGCCGCGGCCCACCAGTGGGCCGTGGCCCACAGGTTGGGGACCCCTGACCTAGAGCAGTGTTACTCAACCTTGGCAAGTTGAAGCCTGGCTGGCTGGGGAATTCTAGGAGTTGAAGTCCACACATCTTCAAATTGCCAAGGTTGAGAAACACAGACGTGGAGCAACGCTCTGTGCCTGAAGTGTTCTCAAGAGAGTTTGCCCGCCGCACCCCTGCATGCTTTGCTCCTTGGGCCCCCCAAGTACTTTCTGACCTTCCCTGGGTAGAGAGACAGCAACTGTATTTCCCTTCACAAAGCGGCCTTTTGTTTTAACAATGTGAACTTTTGTTTCCTGAGCGGCAATGTCAGATTCTCCATTCCACTTTGTTTTCTAGGGCACTCCCTTTTTTCTGGCCTTTGTCCCCAAATATTCCTTTGGCTCTGGAGAGAGAATGTGGAAGGTGCTGCTTTCAAAAATGTTTATGGGGAGTCACTAGCAGGGATACTCTTCCAGAAAGTGGGAGGTGGTGAGTTCCAGTTCTGCCTTAGGCACGAAGTCAGCTGGGTGACCTTGGGCCAGTCCCTCTCTCTCAGCCCTGGGAAGAAGAAGGGAAGGACAGGACAAGCCCCTTCTGAAAAATGTGGCCAATAAACCTGCAGAGACTTGTCCAGGCAGTCATT
The DNA here is from genome assembly GCA_023362775.1 of Charina bottae. Taxonomy (NCBI): domain Eukaryota; kingdom Metazoa; phylum Chordata; class Lepidosauria; order Squamata; family Charinaidae; genus Charina; species Charina bottae. The sequence goes on along the minus strand of JALMGJ010000017.1, from coordinate 996,904 downwards.
AGGACTCAAGACTGATTTGAAGGCAATAATAATAATAATAATAATAATAATAATAATAATAATAATAATAATAATAGGCAGGTCTCAGTCTGTGCTACATATGCATTCCTGATTTCCAGTTTAGGCCATTTTGAAGAACCACCACCAAAACCTAAAGAGGCAGGGGAAGCCCGAGGCCAAATTTGTGTTTCTGAGAAAAATGGCCTGGCTGTGTTTTTACCCTAGGTCACCATCAAGGGGCCTGGTGGCTCAGCGGGTAAGACGCCAGGCTTGTTGATCGGAAGATCGCAAGTTCGGAGGTTCGAATCCCTAGCCCCGCGTGACGGAGTGAGCTCCCGCACTAGCTCTAGCTCTTGCCAACCTAGCAATTCGAAAGCATGCAAATGCAAGTAGATTAATAGGTACCACTTCGGTGGGTAGGTAACAGTGTTCCGCGTGCGTCATGCCAGCCACATGACCGTGGAAGCGTCTTCGGACAACGCTGGCTCTTCGGCTAACAAACGGAGATGAGCACCGGCCCCTAGAGTCGGAGGCGACTGCACAAATGTGCGGGGGGAACCTTTACCTTTACTTAGAGAGAATGAATTTATTTACTGAAGTGCTAAATGTCTTTGGTATGGGGCGTGGTGGCTCAGCAGGTAAGACGCCAGGCTTGTCAATCGGAAGATCACAAGTTCGGAGGTTCAAATCCCTAGCCCCACGTGATGGAGTGAGCTCCCGCACTAGCTCCAGCTCTTGCCAACCTAGCAATTCGAAAGCATGCAAATGCAAGTAGATTAATAGGTACCACTTCGGTGGGAAGGTAACAACGTTCCGCGCGCATCATGCCGGCCACATGACTGCAGAAGCGTCTTCGGACAGCGCTGGCTCTTCGGCTAACAAACGGAGATGAGCACCGGCCCCTAGAGTCGGAGACGACTGCACAAATGTGCGGGGGGAACCTTTACCTTTACTTAGAGAGAATGAATTTATTTACTGAAGTGCTAAATGTCTTTGGTATGGGGCGTGGTGACTCAGCAGGTAAGACGCCAGGCTTGTCAATCGGAAGATCACAAGTTCGGAGGTTCAAATCCCTAGCCCCGCGTGACGGAGTGAGCTCCCGCACTAGCTCTAGCTCTTGCCAACCTAGCAATTCGAAAGCATGCAAATGCAAGTAGATGAATAGGTACCACTTTGGTGGGAAGGTAACAGCGTTCCGCGCGCATCATGCCGGCCACATGACCGCAGAAGCGTCTTCGGACAGCGCTGGCTCTTCGGCTAACAAACGGAGATGAGCACCGGCCCCTAGAGTCGGACACGACTGCACAACTGTGCAGCGGGAACCTTTACCTTTTACACCATCTAGAGTCCAAAGAGGAAATTGCCTTCACCTGCATTGGTCCTTTTTCTACCTGATCGTTGATCCCTTTATTGTTCCTGTTCTTCTAACTTAGGAATCGTTCAACGATTCTCTCCCTCCAAATTTCCCTTTGGATGTTGACAGTCCTGATGATCTAGAATGCATTTTGAACTGGAATGGGTCCCTTTGGAATCTGTTCTTGTTCCCTCTTCGTTTTATATTTCCAGTGTTTTATGGCACCATCTCTGCAGAACTTTTCAAGGCCTCCGTTGTCTTGTGACCGTTTACTTCTTCTGCATAAGAGAAGCACATGGCTGAAAACCTGCAGAAATGCCCCACCGTGGCATGCATAGCCACGCACTCAGAAGCAGCAAGATTCTTGGTCCATCACATTGAGCCATGGTTTATGGAGTGAGACACTGTTGGCTTAGGCTGACCATACGTCCCATTTTGAACGGGACAGTCCCTTTTTTTTAGCATTTTTCAACCGTCCCATCGTTTTGATAAAAATCTCAATTTTGTCCCATTTTTTAAACCCGGCGGGAATGGCGCAGAAGGAGGATTCGAGCCAGAGCTGCCGATTGGAGGCAGCCCAGAAGAAAAAGCCCTCCCACCTATCAGCGCGCAGCAAAGGAGGGACTGGGGGGCGGGGTTTGCAGGCGGGAGCCAATTGCGCGGACCGGGGGCGGGGACCCCTGTCTTTTTCATGAATACGGAATATTACATAAGACCCCGTCCCGTTTTGCCAACCCAATGTCCCATTTTTGTCTCAAGGAAATATGGTCAGCCTATGTTGGCTGGATTTGCATAACACACTAAACCAGCTTGCAGACCACATTGGCTGGATTCATACAACATGCTAAGCTGAAACCAAACCATTTAACATGTTCTGAGAATGGAGCTAGGTCACACCTAAGCACATCACACATTTGAGGGACTGCCTATCTCCCCCCCGAAATCTGTGTGTCTCGCCCCTGTTCTCCCAGGCCTTGAGGTAGGGTGATTTGGACCCTCGTGGGGTACGTCTGCTATGTTTTTGTCTGTATATCATGCCCGGATCCCATCTTGGTTTGGGTTTATATTGATTTTTATGGTATTATATTATGAAACACCCAGAGTCAGTTGGAGTCGGGGGGGGGAGCTAAAATAAATTAAATACATTTATTTATTTATTTATTCCTCACATTTATATAGTCACCCATCTCACAAACGTGACTCTGGGCGGTGTACAATAAAAAAAACAAACATTAAAACACTCCACAATAAAAACATCAATATTATTTTTTTAAAAAGACTAAAAGAGAGCATCTTTGGTGTTACGAACAATGCAGCCATCTTAGCCATCACCTTTTCCCTGCGATCCCCGTGAAAGGCAATCCCCAATACATTTATTTTGTGTTTTTCCTTGGCCTATTGGAAAACCGTGATTTGCAAGGCTGCACGGGTGACTTTGGGTGATAAAACAAGCAAGCTATATTGCCTCTTTCATACCTACATTTTTTTAATTAAAAAAAACTCCAGATGCAGTTACAGAGCAGATAAAGTCGTTTTTGAATTAAGCTTGATTTGTGGTGATTTTATGTCACTTTCCTGGCAATAGCATCAAAGTGGCTTATCGTTGCCTTTTCTGGAATGTCTTTCAACTTCCCAGTCAAGTCTATAGCCCTGGGATTTCTTGCAGATCTCATGTGCAAATACTAACCAGGCTTCGATTCTGGGTGCAGACGAGGTTCCTGGGCACTGCTGCCTGCTGAGGCCACTCAAAGAATACTAAAGGTAAAGGTTTCCCCTGCACAGTCATGTCCGACTCTAGGGGCCGGTGCTCATCTCTGTTAGCCGAAGAGCCAGCGTTGTCCAAAGACGCTTCCACGGTCATGTGGCCGGCATGATGCGCGCGGAACGCTGTTACCTACCCACCGAAGTGGTACCTATTCATCTACTTGCATTTGCATGCTTTCGAATTGCTAGGTTGGCAAGAGCTGCGGCAAGTTCTGTCACGCGAGGCTAGGGATTCGAACCTCCGAACTTGCGACCTTCCAATCGACAAGCCTGGCGTCTTACCCGCTGAGCCATCGCGCCCCTTCCGAAGAATACTAGCACCCACTTAAAGATAAAGAGTTTAATGCTACCATCTTAAATTGGGTGCTAGTATTCTTTGACTGGTGGAAGACCCAGGAAGAGGCATTCCTTCACATAGTAGGATCCCAAGCCATTAAGAACTGTTGTTGTTGTTTTTGTTCAGTCAACAACAACAACAGTTCTTAATGGCTTGGGATCTTACTATGTGAAGGAATGCCTCTTCCTGGGTCTTCCACCAGTCAAAGCCATTAAGAACTGTAGAGATCTCTTAATGATGTGGGACCCCAAAATCTGAAAGAATGTCTATTCTTATACTGTATCTTCCTGCCCAAATCAAGATTATCCTTGAAGGCAACCGTGTTCTGGGCGCTGTGCCATATTGAAGGGTCTGCCTTCTTACTCCTTTAGACCTCAGAATCCCTCTACATTCAGGCAACGCCTGATGCCTCAGTTATAATCTTTCAGGGGGGCAGGCCAAGACACTATGTCTATGAAGGTTCTCAGTCATACAGGTGGAATTGTCTGTAGCTTGAATCATGTAAACTGGATTTCTATTTTCTCGGTGGAAACGTTTCGCTCCTTATCCAAGGAGCTTCTTCAGTCTGAGCAAAGTTAGTAAGGGAATCCTTAAATATGTTTCTAGGTGGCTGTGTGACCTTACCCCTGGGGCTAGGTCATGGTTATTTTGAGATGTTATTTCAAACCCACCAACACACTGAGACAGAGGCTTGTACACCCCAAAGATCAAACTCCAAAACACAAGAAAAGCAATGTAGTGTATGCAATCCAGTGCAGTGAGGAGTGCTCTGAACTCTACATTGGAGAAACCAAACAACCTTTGTACAGGAGGATGGCCCAACACAGGAGAAGTAACACCACAGGACCAGAGTCAGCAGTTTATCTTCATCTAAAGGAAAAAGGACACTCATTTGAGGACATAAATGTTCACATTTTAGACAGAGAAGATAGGTGGTTTGAGAGAGGGGTCAAGGAATCCATTTATGCCAACTTGGAAAATCCTTCCTTGAATAGAGGTGGGGGCCTCAGGCACAATCTTTCCCCTATTTTCCTTCCTGCTTTGTCTTCTGTGCCTAGGAAGATTAAGACCATTTTGCAAGCTCAACAGCAGCATGGTGATCTTAACGATCCTCCTTTAGATGATGAAGGGATTTAGAAAAAACATCTCAAAATAACCATGACCTAGCCCCAGGGGTAAGGTCACACAGCCACCTAGAAACATATTTAAGGATTCCCTTACTAACTTTGCTCAGACTGAAGGAGCTCCTTGGATAAGGAGCGAAACGTTTCCACTGAGAAAATAGAAATCCAGTTGACATGATTCAAGCTAAAGGCCAAGACACTGTTTTTCTCAAGACTTTTTAATATTTTAATTACAATCATATTCTATGCACAATGATGTAAGTTCTTTCATTCTGTTTCTGTTATGTGACTTAGAACTTACATTTGTTTGGACATTGTGTATTTTTATTCTGTTTTCCATCTCGGTTTTTTAAAACTGTGATTTTAAAAAGTTTGGTAAGTTACCCTGGGTAAACTTTGCTGCCAGAGAAAAAGATTGTGCTCCCAGCATGAACTTCCTGTCAATTCTCCTTTTTCTTATGAAAAATCTTCCTCCCTCTCCAATGCAACAAGTTTGAAAGGAGACACTGTTTGCTTTGCCCTGATTCCTTTTGACCCACATTCATCTGTTCCTTTTCTCACCCCGTTTCCTCCTTCCGGCCTCTCTCTTACGGGGAGGAGACAATGCAAAGAGGCATCTGTCAAGGAGTGGCCACAGGACGGGGAGTTTACCTGAACAGGTGTGTGCTCATTCACTTTCCTTTTCCTCCAGCTCCTCAGTTTGACTTTGAATCTCAACGGATGCTGGTTGCGTGTGGCACTCAAGAGCATGTGGAGTTCAAGAAATGGGAGCCTTTCTTGTCCTCAGTACCCGGGGGCCGGGCTGGAGCCCCCTCCCTCTGCCGTCTTCCGTCCCCAACTCAAGCAGGCTGCTTCAAGAGTGTCGCTCTTTAAATACACTCCGCCGTGGCAGGTCTTCTGTACAGCTCTGGGGTCCAAGTTGCAGGTAAGAGAATGAAGATCAAAGCTACCGCCAGGCCGCATCGAAAGGTTGCCACCAATTTGAAATTTGAATGGCGTCGAAGGAAACCATGACGTTTATGGAAGGGATCGGGTGGTGTTGCTAAGAAAGCTACTGTATATGGATGTCACTTGAAAATCTTGCCTTTCTAAACATAGGTAAAGGTAAAGGTTCCCCCCGCACATTTGTGCAGTCGTGTCCAACTCTAGGGGCCGGTGCTCATCTCCGTTTGTTAGCTGAAGAGCCAACGTTGTCCAAAGACGCTTCCACGGTCATGTGGCCGGCATGATGCGCGCGGAACGCTGTTACCTACCCACCGAAGTGGTACCTATTCATCTACTTGCATTTGCATGCTTTCGAATTGCTAGGTTGGCAAGAGCTGGGGCTAGTGCGGGAGCTCACTCCGTCACGCGGGGCTAGAGATTCGAACCTCCGAACTTGCGATCTTCCGATCGACAAGCCCGGCGTCTTACCCGCTGAGCCACCATGGTTAGATTGCATCATTGTGGGTACGATCCACTTCTTTGTCCTGGCCATGCCCACTTTGTGGGATGCTATTCAGCAACCAAAGGCAGTACACTCTGAAAAAAATGGTGCCCTCCTGACTGAGAAGACTGCCTGTGCTGCCTGTCCCATCTTAGCCTCTCAAGCACCCTGTGAGGTCGACTCTTCCTGCTATTGCTGGGTTTGCACTTTTTGTACGTCAGAGCCAGGCTGAATAATGAATTGCTGTCCCTCATCCAGAATTCTCTACAGGAGAGTGTTAAATAGTAATGCAAGTTTTAACCGCCCAGGGTCCCTCCTTGAGCTTGAGATGGGCAGTGATAAAAATTTGATAGAATGAATGAATGAATGAATGAATGAATGAATGAATGAATGAATGAATGAATGACTGTTGAAGGACTAGGTTTGGTGAGACATCACCAAAGCCTCCTAGGGTGCTTAAAACATCCATCTGTGAGATGATCCCACCTGGATCTGGCGGCAGGTGTGAAGGTAGAAATTCAGGGAGATGGCATCCTCTCTCCTATTTTGGGGAACAGCCCTCTCATACTCTTGTTCACTAGCAGTGATCATTCAAGATAGACTGCCTCAAGACATGCAGGTTCTACTCCGGCCATCTGATAGACTTCTCTTACCACGGATAAATCAAAATATCTAAAAGTTTCCCTGATGCAACTGAAAATAGTATACTTTGTTTTTCTCCACTAGTCAGACAGAAGCCTCTAAGAAGCACAAAGGCATGATTTTAAACCTGCAGGTCTTTTATCCAAACCTCATCCCCGCTGTTAAACTCTGCCCTTGTTTATAGCCTTGATTGCCTTTGATTGACCTAGGAGGAGCTGAGGGCAGATTATATAAGCACACATCCCATTTTATTCTCACAATAAACCTGGAAAGTCACTTTGAACCAGTGACTTGATTTATCACTGAGCACAGATTGCCATCCAAATAAAAGTGGCATTTTTCCCCCTGTAGCTGTGCATGCTTTTCTGATGACACTGAGTAGTCTTGCTGCATTGTTGAGGTGTGGGTCTAAAAAGTCACTTGCTGATCCCTGGATCAAGGGAGGCATCAATTTTTTGATGGTCAGTTCTTCTTGTAATCCACAGTACTCTTAGTTGTTGTTTAATTGCTTCTAACCAGGAGTATCTGCGGTGTGTGGGGGGTCAAAACAGTCAAGATGGTGGCCACAACCATGCGATCGAAACCCCACCCTTTTTTTACGTGCGTCATGACATCTTGACTTTTTTGACCCCTACCCCAAGGACACCCCTGCTTCATGACCCAATGGACATCATTTTGCCAGTATTGTCTGTCAGCAACTGTTTCTTTGAGTCCTTGCTGGCTGGGAAATTCCGGGAGTTGAAGTCCTCACATCTTAAAGTTGCCAAGGTTGAGAAACATTGCATTAGGGATAGTATCTGCCCACCTTATCTTCTGCCAAATGTTCTTCTGATTGCCTTTGATTTCTCCAAACTTCAGGTTCTTCTCCAACAACTTCTCCCCTCACTTTATGGTCCAAAATATTTAAGCATTAGCTTCCTTTTCAGGGCCTGCAGAGAGCAGTTTGGTTTTACTTCATTTAGCACTGACCAATTTGTTCTTCTTGACGTTCACACTCTTTTCATTCATTTTCTTCAGCCTCACAATTCCAAGGCACCAGCGGTAGTTTTAGGAACCATCTTCAGACTCATAATTCAAAGGTGTCTACCCTCTTTCTCTTGTTCTTTCTCGATGTCCAGCTTTTGTAACCATCCTTTCTCTTGGAAAGACCACAGCTTTAATTATTCTGATGATGATCTTTGTTGCCATAGAAATATTCTTCTTTACAATCTTGTCTACTTTTGTTATTGACTTCCTCCGTAGGATTATTTCCTCTTTATTTCTCCAACTTCAACATATCTTTGTCATGATCTATTTTTAATCCTCTTCCCTGCAAAAAAAAAAAAAAAAAAAGTAAGTCCACTAAATATTTTGGTTGACATTGCCTTTGACTTCTTAATATTCAGTAATAACCCAGATTTTTCAGTTCCCATGTTTTATTTCATGTTTCATTTACTTTCAGCTAACAGTAGTGAGAGCCAGTTTGGTCTAGTGTTTAAGGCACCTGGCTGGAAACCAGAAGACCGTGAGTTCTAGTCCCACCTTTGGCACGAAGCCAGCTGGGTGACCTTGGGTCAGTCACTCTCTCTCAGCCCTAGGAAGGAGGCAATGGCAAACCACTTCTGAAAAACCTTGCCAAGAAAACTGCAGGGACTCGTCCAGGCAGTCTCTGAGAATCGAACACGATTGAACGGATAAAAAAAACACACAGTGGTATCATCTTCATATCTGAAACTGCTAACATTTTAGCCTGCATTTTGATGCCAGCTGCCATGCCTTCCAGTATATTATAATATATTGTCTATAAGTTAAACAGATATGGGGACGAGGCGCATCCTAGTGCAGTTCTGTTCTGTGTTCTAAATCATTCTACCTCCCCAAACTCAGCTCTCACGGTAGCTTCTTGTTCACCGTAAAGGTTCCTCCAAAGAATAACCAGATGTTTTGGCCCACCCAGTAACCATCCTACGTGCCACATTTTAGTCAGATCTATACAGTCGAAGGGTCTAACTCTAGTCACAGAAACCTCTTTCTTACGTTAACCTCCTGTGACTCCACATCACTTCTGTGGTTATTTTTTGGGAAAGCTCCATAGGGCACAGAACTGGGTCACATCAGGCAAATGCCTTGCCAGAAGTGAAATGGCCTGTCTGGCCTGAACATCTTGTGAGGGCTTGTTGGGGGTCCTCATCTCTGGAAAGAAGCAAGCAGTTTGGGCTAGATAACAGGCTTTGTCAGCAGCAGCCCCCACACTTTGAAAATGCTATCTCTGGAAGCATCTCTTCCAGTTCAGGGGGTGGGGGGCAGGGCATGGTTTCAAATGTTGTAAACTAAATGCATTGCCTTTGGGGGCCACTATGGCTGCCCCTGTTATGATTGTTATTCATGCTTTGTTATTCGCCACCCAGAATCTGATCATGTCCCTACTTTGGTTGCTGAGAGTGGATGCTGCACTTTAAGCGTGGGTGTGTGCGTGTGACAGAGAGTGTGAGCGAGCAAGGCAGTCTCAGCTGTAAGAACTAGGTGGTGCATCTCTTAGGGAGTTGCCCTGAGACTGGGAGACCTCATCTGAAATCTATCTTCAGCTTTGGGAGTTGAGTGGCTGTGTTCACACCACACTTGTCCCCAAATCTGTTAAAGAATCTGGCAGCTGCATTCACACATTAAACTGTGTTCATGTACTATGAAAACCTGGCCAGTGAATGGTTCAGTGTATATTGTATGAACCGAGAAAATTGGTTAATTTGTTGTATCAGTATAGAGCTGTGTTTCTCAACCTTGACAACTTTAAGATATGTGGACTTCAACTCCCAGAATTCCCCTAGCTGGGGAATCCTGGGAGTTGAAGTCCACATATCTTAAGGTTGCTAAGGTTGAGAAACTCCGGTATAGAGACTTTGGGCCAGTCATCTTCTCTCTTTAACCTACTCCGTCATGGGGATAAAACTGGAAGAGGGAATGCTTAAACTCCTGGAGGAAAGGTGAGATCTAAATCTAAAAATGAATTCATTAATAAGCAAGCTTCAATGCACTGGGTTCAAGCTATGTAAGCGAAACCAAAGAGGGAGGTGGCAGAAGCTGCTGGGGGGGGGGGGAGAGCAACTCCCGCCTACACCTTCAATCATCAGTTGATCAAGAGCCAACTCTGTACCTTCAACCCTCAGGCTAGTGGGATAGGAAGAGCTTTCAAGCCATTTGAGTTTAGGTATTCATTTGGGTCTTAGTAGTACACGGCAATCAACCACAACCATGTTGAGATGTGCTTTATTGCTCTTCAGTTCTCTAAACCGAGTTACCTAGCAACTTCTAACGGACCTTGGCTGATCTTGAAAGCTAACCAGGATCAGCCCTGGTTAGCACTTAGATCAGAAACCACTAGGACATCCCAGGACTGTAGGCTACTCTGAGTAGTTGAGAAAGCATCCAGAGTCCACTGGAGTTGGGCAGCCGACACGTACGTATGTATGTATGTATGTATGTATGAATAAAAATAAATAAATAGGCAGTGGCATACTACTTCCATATTGCTACCATGAAAATGACATAGACATGCTCATGAAATCACCGATTTACCTTTACCTAAAGTTAGAATAAGGGGGTGCGATGGCTCAGCGGTTAAGACACCAGGCTTGTCGATCGGAAGGTTGGCGGTTCGAGACCCGAGCACCGCGTGACGGAGTGAGCTCCCACACTCGCCTCAGCTCTTGCCAACCTAGCAATTCAAAAGCATGCAAATGCAAGTAGATAAATAGGTACCACTTTGGTGGGAAGGTAACAGCGTTCCGCACGCGTCATGTGGCCACATGACCGCAGAAGCGTCTTCGGACAGCGCTGGCTCTTAGGCTAAGAAACGGAGATGAGCACCGCCCCCTAGTGTCGGACACAACTGTGCAGGGGAAAACCTTACCTTAAAGTTAGAATATGCTGTATTTCTTTGATGCCACCTAATGATCATCTGGATATCTGCAGCCCAGTTCTGAGAACTGAATCTTATATCCACTTAGCACTGGAAGGCTTGCATTAGTTAGTGCAAAATGGTTGTTTTCGTTCAACACAGTTCGGGGTTGGCTAATTTGGTTTATCAGGAGTCAAAGAATGCTCCTTGGATCTTGCAAGGAGATCCTAGGAACCCAGTTTCTATGGTTAATCCAACCTGGGGCTCTTTAAATATATTGGGCTGCATGTGATGCATCTTTTGGCTGGGATCATGTCCAACACATCTGGAGGACAAGAAGTTGGGGACAGGCTGGATTACCATCCCGCAAAAATTCTGGAGCAAAGCAGAAAATAAATTTTCTGCAGCAAGGTGGGGGTGCGAGGCCTCGTCCTGTGGGAATTTTTAAAAGTCCTTCAAGAATTGTTGGGCTACAAAGAAAAAAACAAAGCAACCTAGTTTCTATTGGGTCATAAAAATGCAACTGTCTCAATGGTGTGCGTCATGTTGTCATTGAAAGCTGTGGACTTTGCCTCGAACGTGCCATTAAGATGAGATTTACAGAATCACTAGCTGGCACCTAACACGTTTTCCCCTGTCATAAAGAAATATTCTGGGAACTATGCTGACACACACCTATTCTTTCCTGGATCTGGACCTCCTCGAGCCTGCAGCGAATTACAGTGGGCTCTAAGAACGGTACAAAATACAAAATACAAAAGCTTGCATTGCTCCGTTTACTCAATGTATCTTGGCATTGCCACAGCAGCATTTGTAGTGTTTTTTAAATTAAAAACATTTCATGGTATATTTGGTTTTTGTAATTCTATTGCTCAAGAATGACCACCTTGAGGGACTTCCGGGGAATAAATGGCTAATTGAGCGGAGCCGATAACCACGGCAGGATTAAGAGCCGGTGAGTAGACCGGCTCTTCATAATTCCTCTCCGGAGAAGGAGAGGACTTGAGATTGCTCACAAGTGCGCCATACAGTTGCTCCTCGTGGGGAGACTGCAGGACCGCGGACTCGGACAGGTTTAGAGCTCTGAGAGACGAGGCAATAGCCATCTTTTTGCTCAAACTGCGGTTGGCACCTTCAAAAGCACCCTGGGTTCACACACTTCCTTTTCTAATCACTTTTGGATATTGCTTTTCAGCTATTAGGAATCTTTGGATCGACAAGTTTTACACCACCGGTGAGTTTCCTTCAATCCTTAGCGAAAGAAGTTTTAAATACAAGTTTAAGGACTTTAAAAAAAATTTGTTTTGGAATAAACAGCAAAAGGGAGAAATCATATCAAGCTAATGGACAGACAGACAGACAATATCCTCAGCGCTTTTATGTAACTTCTCTCCAATATTCTATTGGGTTGGAATTTGGTGGCCAATTCGGAAGAAAGCTACACTCGCAGAGCTCAGGCGATGCTGAATTTCAGCGTCGATGTCGGCTTTTGTAGATAGATGGCTGCCGAGATAAGAAAAGTGGTCGACATTTTCTAGTGACACACCTTTAAGCTGGATCAACTTAAGAATGGAAGACAGAATATTGGTGGACAGCAAAAGAGATTCAAAGATACTCTCAAAGCTAATTTAAAAAAATGTAATATCAGCATTGAGAACTGGGAAGCCCTAACTCATGAGCGTTTCAGTTGGAGGTCAGCCTTTATTAATGGCGCTATGGACTTTGAAGAAGCACGAGTACAGGGCGAAAGGGAGAAACGAGCTAAGAGGAAGGCACGTCAGGCAAACCCTCATCATGACCGTCTCCCACCCGGAAACCTATGCCCTCATTGTGGGAGGTTGTGCGGATCCAGAATTGGCCTTTATAGCCACTTACGGATCCACCGTTAAAATTTTACCTTTGGAAGACAATCTTACTCGGCTACGAGTGATCGCCAATGATGATGAATGATGATGATGATGGTGGCCAATGAGACAATGTCCCAAGATTAACTGGCAAGGCCAACATTTTAGGAGGGAAGATTTTGTTAAGAAGACTTCCATTGCTTTTTCTTTCTTTGTTTTTATTTCAAAAATCATCCAGAAACTATACTTCTGAAGGCAGCTTGCCACCAACTTTTAGCTGTGTAAGCATCTCGCTGACCTTAGCTGACCTTGGAAGCTAAGCAGAGACGGCCTGGTTGGTTCTCCAGTCAGGAACCACCCAAGAAATCCAGGCTCTAATCTAGACTGGGAAGACTTCCGTAACTGTCAAGACGTTGAATCCCCAGGAACCGAGCTCGACTCAAGCATGTCTTTGCCTCTTTCAAAACCCTTGGGGGCGAGCCAGTTTAGTCTAGTGGTTAAGGCAACTGGCTAGAAACCAGGAGACTGAGAGTTCTAGTCCCGCCTTAGGCATGAAAGCCGGCTAGGTGACCTTGGGCCAGTCACTCTCTCTCAGCCCAACTCACCTCACAGGGTTGTTGTTGTGGGGAAAATAGGAGGAGGAAGGAGTATGAGGTATGTTTGCTGCCTTGAGTTATTTATAAAAATAATAAAGGCGGGATAGAAAATAAAATAAATAAATAAATAAATAAATAAATAAATAAATAAATAAATAAAGTACATGCAGCCCCCACCTCCACCCCAAGCCTGTAGCGTAGCCCCCAGAGACTTCCAGAAGTTGATATCAGATACATTACTGGACAACAATCATAATAAATATTAGGACTATCTATTAACCATTATCTATTACACCCTGTGATCAGACATAGCTATTAGAACTATGTAAAGGTTGGACTGGGTGATGTGGTTCAAAGGTGGTTCCATGATATCACCCCACAAAAGCAGATCCATATATAATAGTAGCATGATACATCACTTTTATTTTCTGGGTTGAAATAGTCATTCTATTTTGCTTCAACTCCTTCTCTGCCTTTCACTAGTCTTCTGGGCATGTTCCTCAAAGAATCCACATGCCTACAGTGCTCAACACATACTGTTTCCTGAGGTGAACTATAGTTTGCACAAACTATAAACAATATTAAATTTAAATTAAGTTTAAATAAGGGAAACTAAATAAAAGATAGTTTTGTCCTCACCCCACCTATTATTTTCTGGAGTACATACTCAAAGGATACCTATTGAGGATGCCCTCAATTTAGAAAAAATCATGCTCTCTTATCCTTAAGCAATTACAAGAGCTTCAGTTTATTCCTCAGTAAAGGGTTATGTTTTGTTAAGGACAAATTCTTCCCTCACCACCATTGTCACTTGCCCCATGTAGGTTGCAGTGGGACAAATATATACTGTATATACCTCAGAGGATGGTAAGTGGGTGTATGACTCCCCTCCAGATGTTAGCAGCCTTGCCAGGGTAAATACGGAGCAGGACTGTCAACCTGGTATACCATAGAGTTTGATTGCTCTGTCTGTCTTACTTCCATGGTCTAGGAACTGAGATGTGATGGGCTCCATCATTTGACCAATCTCTTAAAACTCCAAGTCAAAGGTATAGTAATTATTAGTTCAGCCATCCTAAAATATATTGGAGGGTGTTTCAGTGCCAAATGAGTCTGGTAGAAATTCATCAACACAGACACTAGAAATTGTACTACCAACCTTTCTGTATGCCTGTGAAGCATGGACCCTCTACAAACGCCACCTCCAACTTCTTGAAAGATTCCATCAACGCTGCCTCCGAAAAATTCTGCAAATTACTTGGGAAGATAGGCGGACTAATGTTAGCGTATTAGAAGAAGCGAAAACCACCAGCATTGAAACAATGATCATCCAACATCAACTTCGCTGGACCGGTCATGTTGTTCGAATGCCTGACCATCGTCTTCCAAAGCAGCTACTTTACTCCCAACTTAAGAATGGAAAACGGAATATTGGTGGACAGCAAAACAGATTCAAAGACACTCTCAAAGCTAATTTTTAAAAAATGTAATATCAGCATTGAGAACTGGGAAGCCCTAGCTCATGAGCGTTTCAGTTGGAGGTCATCCTTTATTAAAGGCGCTATGGACTTTGAAGAAGCACGAGTACAGGGCGAAAGGGAGAAACGAGCTAAGAGGAAGGCACGTCAGGCAAACCCTCATCATGACCGTCTCCCACCCGGAAACCTATGCCCTCATTGTGGGAGGTTGTGCGGATCCAGAATTGGCCTTTACAGCCACTTACGGATCCACCGTTAAGATTTTACCTTTGGAAGACAATCTTACTCGGCTACGAGTGATCGCCAATGACACATTGTTTTTTAAATGATTTTTACAAAGTCTGTTCTCTGGGCTTCTTGAAAGGGCAGTGCGGAACAGTCTCCCGATAGACCATGGTTAAGTTGCAGATCAACGTTCAGCTAAAAGCAGCAAAAACCAGCAAAAGTCAATCCTAAAACAGAGCAGAAGCCACAAGAACTGTAGAGAGGTTTCAAAATCAGGAAGGGTTAATTAAATCCCCACAAAAGTCTTATGAAACAGAGAGGACTTTGCACAGTGCTTTGAAAAAACATGTCGCTTCTGGAATCGGGCGGGATTAAAACGAACCAATCCTTACCTTTAATTTTCATACAGAATCCTGTCTCTAGATGGTTCTCTGGCTTTCCAAAAGTGGTTCTTTCTTTTTGATTGGGATAATTTCTGAACAAATGCAACCCTAAACTGACCTCGGATGATTAATATCTACCATACCCGCAGATTCAGATTAGGCATTTAGGGCGGTGGGGCAGCAGGAGGCTTGGCAAATTCTCTTCTCCGTGGTTTCCCCAGTGTTGACTCTCCTCCTTGAAGAATCAGCAAGAATGCTTTCTGTAGCAGGTGGCACAGGGGAGGACTCATTTGGCCTGAAATTAATTGCATCTCTGCTATTTCAAATTCTAGGAATTCCTTCACCGATGTGTGTGTGTGTGTTTGTGTGTGTGTGTGTGTGTGAGGGTGAGATCCTGGTGGAGAAAGCTTATCAGTGTGACACAGCCCACAGACTTGTAGTGACTCTGCCCCTCCCATCCCTACTCCAGTTCAAAACTGCCAACGCAGCTCCGCTCCGCTTGCAAATACCTCTCTGATCAGATGCCCCCGAGCAGGCCTCCAGAGCAGAAAGACATTCAAGTTGGGAAATGTTGGTCTGGGCTCCGAAGGCTGTGACTGGCCAACATGTCTGGCTCTGCCTGTGCTAGGCATGGATTTTGGACGCTGCCTGGGCAAACTCAGAAATGGGTCTCTGGGATCCTGTGCAGGTGAGTCCTCGGGGACTTGGACAGGTTTGCTCAAAATTGGGATTGTACGGAGGAAGTGAGAGTGGAAAGATACGGTTCCCAGCCAAATTTTGCACATGGCTCCTGATTCCAGAATCAGGTCCCCAAACAACCCTAGAATGTGGGATCAGCCAGGCGTGAGAGAGAAACTGGTTTAGAATGGGTTTGAGTGCAGACTTACCTAATTTCCTTTCCAAGCTCATACACCAACTGACATTTAGTTATTATTTGAAATTCGCAGTTCTCCAAATTCTGCAATGCATTTCACTAATAAGGGTGATGATGACAGATAGTAATATAAGTGAATGTACATATTTACAAAAAATGACACACAAGAAGACATCATAGAACTTGGTTTTAACAAGTGAATATCATACAGGATTGCATATAAGAATCTGTGAGTTTGGAGAAATGTTAATGCAATATTTAAACATATTCATGAAGGTTAGGAAAATGAGGGGAACTAGAAATTTGCTTATCCCTCATAGCAGGTAGATAACTTGTATTCCTAAAATCTTGGGACCTCCTTTTACTTGAAGGCACAGGAAAAACTGGAAGATATATGAACTACTCTAGAATCAGAATCAGAGAGTTAGAAAGGGCCATTTAGGCCCCAGAATCCAACCTTTGCTTAATTCAGGCATCCAAATCCAAGTACTCAGGAGAGATGGCTGTCTAGCCCAGTGTTTTTCAGCCTTGGCAGCTTTAACATGTGTGGACTTCAACTCCCAGAATTCCCCAGCCAGCATGCTGGCTGGAGAATTCTGGGAGTTGAAGTCCACACATCTTAAAGTTATCAAGTTTGAAAAAAACACTAGTCTAGCCCCTGCCTGAACACATCCAATGACAGGGAACCCACCACCTCTGTGGACGTTGAAATGTGCAACTGTTTATGTGTGTTGCACATGAAAAAACAAAGTGTTGACTTTTTTGACTGCACCCCGCGTTCACCCCTGCTGTAACTTAAATCCATTATTCCACTCTAGAACAAGAGAGAACAAGCGTTGTCCTTCTCTAGAGCTTTATGCGAGTTGATGTCTTAATTCCCAAGTGAAATGCTAGAAGGAAAGTTAAAAAGCAAGCAAACAAGGAGAGAAACTAGCAAGACTTATATGAAGATCTCTGCTGGATTAAATCAAGATGCCCCAAACTATCTATCCCAGCATTCTTTTTCAAACAGGGACTAACCCTGCAGTCTCTGGGAAGCTCAGAAGGCAAGAGTTCTTCACCCCAGCTTCTATAATTCAGAGATAGACTGCCTCTGAATCTGGAGGTAATACATGGCCATCATGACTAAGCCATTAATAGAAAGATCTTCAATCTGCTTTTAAAACAATTCAAGATGATGCTTTTTACCTTTTTATGGAAACGTATTTCATATGTGTCATGTAAAGATAGAATATTGAGATGTATTGCTTCTGAACATGGAGGTACCATTGTTAGCCACTCCAGATGGGAGCTGCTGATGGCCGAAGTGGGTCCATCGAGTCCAGTTTCCTCTTTCCAAGATGCCCAGAAGGCTGTGACTGACCAACGTGTTTGGTTCTGCCAACAAGGCAGGAAGGCAATGGGTCTTCCCATTTATTTTCCTCAGCATCTGGTTTTCAAAGATAGACTGCCCCTGAACATGGAAGGTCCACTTTGCCATCATGCTCAATAATACGAGCTGTGCTGACCTTTAAAAAGTTAGCAGCAATTCTCAAACTATTTAGGCCAGGACTCTGAATGAATTGCTGATGTGCTCCAGGAAAGAGATAAGTAGCTTTCTTTGGATGATCCAGCAGGATAGTCTTTGTTGTTCTTATGCTAATTCAGTGGAAACTGAATATGAAAAGGCAGAATCTTTTGTTCTTACCTGCCGGGGTTACATTCTTGGGGAGAGATCAGCCTGGCTGCTCCATTCTGTTTTCCTGATATAAAATGCCCTCCAATCTGTTTCCCCCCAAGGGTGGAGCCTCTAAACTCAGAGGCAAAATACCTCTGAAGACCAGTGGCTGGGGTCAAAGATCAGGGGAGGATGGTCCATTTGATCTTCTCAGAGGCATTAAGAAGACATATTGAAAAAGGGGGTGTTGGACAAGAGGTTTAGCCAGTTTGGAGCTCTTTAAATTTCTCGATTATAGTTCCCATTTGCACAGACAATGATCAGCATGCATGGGAAGTGTAGTTTAAAACATGAAAGCGCCAGGATTCCTTTTAACCTGATTTAGGAGGCAGTTTACTTGGCCACAGAGCCAATGATTTACAGGTGCCTTCTCTATTTTTTATTGCATCTTCTACCTGGGTAGTGAGGAACAAGGAAGTATCTATTGTGCCCAAAGGAGGCCTGGGTGGGGTGGGGCGGGGTGGGGGGCTTCTAGCAAGCTCTCAATTCATTCCTACCGAGTCCCAAACTGTCCGATGATCCTGTGTTTGTCCTGAATTTTTTTTTATTATTCAAATTTATATGACCACCCATCTCCCCCAACGGGGAATTTTCTCAGCAACTGCACTCTCCAAACTCAAACAGCTGCCTGAGCAAAAAAAAAAAGGGGGAAGCATATTTTACGTTGATGCCAACTATAAGCAAACGCCCAGCTGGCATTTCTGCAATGGCAAGAGCTCTCTTTGGGTGGACTTTTGACTCCCCAGCATGATAAGCTTCAGAGAGGTCATAAACAGCTATCTTGGGTATGGCCAAAGGTCAGACTGTGAGGACTGAGCAAACTGCTGGTGGAATGAGTACAACTTGAAGAATTTGGCAAAAGGAAAAAAAAATACTTGGGGACAGTAGGGATGGGCTGAGGGTGTGGACAGGAATTCCTGAGTCGCTACCTCAGCTTTACCTTGGGGGGAGGAGGGTTTAGAACAGAACCTTTCCCCTCTCCGAAAAGCCAAGAAATAGCTGCTTGCTTACTCACCTATGGTGAAGCAGAATTAACTCCCAGGCGATTAATTCAAAGAACATTTTTCATATATTGGGATTTGGGAGGTGGCAAGGCCCTGGCATCGTAAGTAAGGAAGTGTGTCAATATGCCATTTTGTCATCTAAACAAAAAAAAAATTAGGCATAAAACAAGGATAAAACAGGCAGTGGAGCCATTTTTAGTACCCCTTTCCTGCAAGTGAAATGAGAGTTTTATTTTGTTTGGTTTTGTAGCTTTTTTCTTTGTTTTTTTTAAAAGGGATTTAAACACCACAGCAGCCAACAACAAACAAGGAGGGAATAATTATTAGCAAAAATAAGTGGGGAGAATGCAGGGAAGAGAGGGCTAAAACCAGCCTTCCAGATCACTTAAATCATGTGTGGCAACCTTGTTGCACTTCTGATGTGGCTGAACTACAATTTCCAGCATCCCTCACCATTCATAGAGCCTGCTATGAATTATAATTCAACAATATCTGAACCCCAAGTTCTCCGATTGGTGCTTAGCTCTTAGCCGCATTAGCATATTGGAACACTGTAAAACCTTGTAAGAAGTACCAGCTAACTCAAACCATGTTAGGTCCATCTAGTCCAGAATCTTGTAGAACATAACAGTGGGACAGATACCAATCAAAGAGAGTATTTGTAGCCCAGGGTTGAACTGTGGAGTCCTTGGTGCTCTCTGAGCATTGTTGTTTTCTTGCAGACGTTTCATTGCCAGGCTAGGCAACATCTTCAGTGCAAAAAGGGAGTGGGACTTGCTCTCTGTTTATATAAACATGGTATAAACATGGTATACAAACTGTTTATATAAACATAGTATATAAACAGAGAGCAAGTCCCACTCCCTTTTCGCACTGAAGATGTTGCCTAGTCTGGCAATGAAACGTCTGCAAGAAAACAACAAGGCTCAGAGAGCACCAGTGTCTCAGTATGCCCAGGCTACAGCCCTACTCTATGAGCTGTATAGGTAGTCCTCATTTAGCGACTGCCTCATTTAGCGACCATTTGTAGTTACAACGGTGATGAAAAAGTAACTTTGCGACCAATCCTTGCATTTACAACCTTTGCAGGTCTGTAAAGCAAAGGAAAGCTGAAGTAAGATCGTAAGCACAGTAACAGTTTTACTTAGCAACCATTTTGCTTAATGACCAAGTTACCAGTCCCAACTGTTGTCGCTAAACGAGGACTACCTCACCTGCTGGCTGGAGAATTCTGGGAGTTGAAGTCCACCCATCTTAAAGTTGCCACAGTTAAGAAACACTGGTTTAGCGTGTGTGAACCCAGCCACTGCAGCTTGTTAAAAAAAACTGGGTTAAAACAACCCATAGTTCACACACCATTCAGTTTCCCTACACTGTGCAGATTCCCAAGTCATTCCTTTAGCACGGAAGTCTAGTAGCTGAGTGTTTGGGGAAGAGAAAGGAACAAGGCGGCTTTCTGCATTAGATACCAAACACCTGGGAGTGCGCAATAGATGCGATTCCCACTGCGAGGTGAGAATTAAACAAGGACAGCTTGTTCTCCTGGGGACAGAACCTGTGACTCAGATAATGGCACTCTATCGTGCTTTGTTCTCCCCACCTCGCTGTGCCTGCAACATCTCTCTGCTCCCTGGGGGGCAAGGGAAAGAGGCTGGCCTGAAGCCTGAACAAACCAAGTGACTTAGCAGGGGAGCAAGCAGCCGAAATATCCCTTCAGGGCAAGGTTACCAAATTCCCCCCTCCCCATCCCACAGTTGAACTGGTCACCCCTCCATTGTCATCAGGGATTGTTCATACAGCAGGCCTCACCTTCGGTCATCAGCAGGTAATGTGTAAAGAATGGGATGGGGTTGGGTTTCATGTCTGGCCATCTCCCAGCAGGCTGTGGATGTGACAGTGGGTTTCATACATTTGGGTGAACACTACAACTGATGCCCTGATCCGTCACTATCCCCAGAACCAGTAGGAGTTGCAGTTCCATGGTTGTTTCTGCAATGCACCATGGTTACTTATGCTGTCCGTGGTGGGTGGGCGGGTGTGGCAGTGGCAGTGCTATTTTATCTAGGCCAGTGGCTGGCTGGGGGATTCTGGGAGTTGAAGTCCACACAGCTTCAAGTTGCTGAGGTTGAGGAACACTGATCTAGTCTATTCCAGTTCTGTCAGCACCACGTGCCTGATTCGCCCTGTTGTTATTACACACAAACATGTTTTCTATGGTTATTCACTGGCTACTTCCACATTCTGCAAGTGACAAGGTCAGACCGAGGAGTTCAGTCCTGACTTTACGGTATTCAGTAGCATAGAAATGACCTCAGATAAACATGATGACAAATCCCCTAGTCCTTTCTAAATTTTTTCTAAGCAAGGGGCAACTGGACGCACTTCCAAGTGAAGTGGTGGACTGCACTGACACATCATGTTTAATCCTGAGCATCTCAGTGGGCCTTAGCAGGTCTCCAGAGGCAATCTTGGAAACAAAAAATTATACTGGAGGCTCAAGAAGCTCTTCTTTTTAATTAAAAGAATCTCCCCTTTAAGTTAGGGGAGTCAGGAAGCCTGGCAGGTGCCAAGAATGAGCTCAAGAAGGGCCCTTTGCTGATCTCAGTGCTACTCTGAGACATCCAAGTTCATCTCTGAGTTGTGTTAAGGTTTCCAAGATCAACTTGAATTACACTTGGAGTGGGGATGGAAGGGAAATTCTTGGTTCACCATTTTAATGTGCATTTTATTTTCAGGGCAGGGCAGGAATTTATAGCAACCTGAGTTTTGCAACATAGTTATTTTCTAAAATAAGAACAATATAAAGCAGTGTTTCTCAACCTTGGCAACTTGAAGGTGTGTGGACTTCAACGCCCAGAATTCCCCAGCCAGCCCTGCTGGCTGAGGAATTCTGGGAGTTGAAGTCCAGACATCTTAAAGTTGCTAAGGTTGAGAAACACTGTGTTAATGAAAGGAAGGTAGAAAAACACTGGGGAAATTGCTCACTTGTGAAAAGGCTGCATAAAACATTGAGCATGTTAGGAGACATGTGTACAAAAATATGTGCAAGTATACTTGCAAAAAAAAATTTAAACTCTCAAACTGATGCAGCAACGGAATGAAATTTAAGATTGCAAAAAATGAAAAATGGAAAGAAGTCGAAATCTGACAGCCCTCCAACTTAGAGCTTGGGTGTTTCTTCTTCTTTCTTGGCCTAATTTCTCTTTCCTTGCAAAGAAACTTGATCCCGTTTCTAAAACCAGAATTACCAGCTGTGGGTCCGGAAATGCTCCTCAGAGGGAACCTATCTGGGTTTGGTTCCCTTTGGAAGGAGAGCTCCCAGAAAACGGTAGGGTGTTTTGTTTATTTTGCATATTTTGGAGTTGATTTACAAATGTACAACTTGAAGACCAACAGGGAGAAACAGCATAGCACAGATCTAAATTACATAATCTGAACTGGAGGGGGGGGGAAAGTGCCACGAAATCGTATTATTGAAAGGGACCTTCAAAAAACAACATCTAACCCTTTGTCAGTGCAGGAAACTCGCTGTTCCAGCCTTTCTGTTTATATATCTCTAAAGAAGGAAAATCGATACCTTTTGAGGGTATCCCAGTTTTGAACAGCTGGTTTCATAAGGTAGTTGTTTCTTAAAATTAGTTTGATGTTCTTGTTAAAATTCATGCTCACTGATTCAGTTTCCTCCCCCTCCCCTGGAACAATAGAAAACACATCCATTCCATCATCTAAATCAGGGTTTCTCAACCTTGGCAACTTGAAGAGGTGTGGACTTCAACTCCCAGAAATCTCCAGCCAGCCAGCCAGAATTCTGGGAGTTGAAGTTCACACATCTTCAAGTTGCCAAGGTTGAGAAACACTTATCTGGATCCTTATTTATGATGATGGGTATCATATTGGCTCATTCCTGTTTCTTCTTCAGCCTGAGCACATCCCCATGTTCAACCTTGACGCACAGAACTTAATCACCACCTCCTTCCCCATCATTGTCACCCTCCTCTGGATACAGCCAGGTTGTCAAACTGTTTCTTAAACAAGGGTACCCAGAATTGTCCTCAAGGTGAGATCTGACTAGTGCAGAATAGAATGGTAACATTGCGCTTCAAAATCCTCATGTGCTTCAGTCAGCGTCGTCTACAACTGGATTTGTGTTTTTAGCAGCTTCACTGTACGGCTGCCTTGTGTTTTCCACAGGGTCCATAAAAACCCTTGGCTCCTTTTCATAGCTGCTGCTAGAAGGCATGTGTCACCTGTCCTGCATTTGTAGTAAATAACTCTTCCTAATTCAAAGCTTTACATTAATCATAAAAGCCAGTTTGGTGTAGCGGTTAAAGGCACTGGGACAGAAACCGGGAGACTGTGAGTTCTAGTCCTGTCTTAGGCACAAAGCCAGCTGGGTGACCTTGGGCCAGTCCCTGTCTCTCAGCCCAAGATCCAGTTTGGTGTACATGTGAAGGTGCTGGACTAGAAGCAGAGAATCTGAGTTCTGGTCTTACCTTGGGCATCAAGCCAGGTGGATGACTTTGGGCCAGTCACTCTTTCTTAGCCCTAGGAAGAAGCAAGCAATGACAAGGGTCTTCTGAAAAATGTGGCTAAGAATACTGAAGGGACCTGTCCAGGTGCTCGCCAGGAGTCAAGACTGATTCAAAGGCACAAAAAAGATGTGTATATATTTTACATTCATCATTACTGATACTCGTTTGGTTAATTTAAGCCCAGTTTTCCATCCCCTTCAATCCAGATTCCTTTGAAATGAAAAGAAAGTGACAGATTTCTTTCTCTCTGCTGAAATTGTCCGTTGCTGGTGCCTTTTACCCAACTGCTGAATACCGAAGGCTGAGGGATGAGGGATGGAGTTTAATTTAATGTTGCATAGTGTACTGTTTTCTTGTTGTGAAACAGTTTATGACCCACGCTTTTGGTTGCTTTGTCCCCCACACTTGTAAAACTAACACTGTGTCAGGATGGCAAAGACTCCATTTTGGTTACACAATCTTTAAAAATAAGCTTGGGTTCTGCTGATCATGGATTGTGTAAAAACAAAGGGTTTTTTTTTTTTGCTTTCACCCATCCAACATAACTTGAAACTCTTGTTTCTTCCAGTAGAGGGTAATAGTTACTCATTTTTCATCATAGGGTGGCCACGAATTCTGGGATATTGGTGTCTTACATTTAAAGCTTTGCAGAATTTTGTCCAAAATAGTCATCAGGCTTATTCAATCATCAAATAGTCACCAAGGACTCCACAGTTCAACCCTGAGCTATATATATTCTCTTCTATTGGAACCACGTATGGGCATCAATGCTTCAGAAAGCATGCAAATGGGAGAAATTTGCATGTAGGCAAACCTCCACCAAGGAACAACTATTCTTTCGGCACGAATGCCTACGCAAGCATGCCCAGCCCACCAGTGTCAGATACAAACCTCCAATAAACTGCACATCTGGATGGAAAATAGCTCAACAAAGCAGCTGATAAACCACATTTACACAGCATTCAAAAGAGACAATAAAAAAGCTAAGAAGGAAACAAAAAGGCCAGAACACAGCCTCTCCAGCAGCCAACACCCAGATAAGCAGGGATTCACACAATCAAGCAGAAAACAATACCCCAATCAAGGAACTACCAAGAAGGAAACAACACCCCCACCAACACTGGCAGGGCAAGCTACTGTCTACAAACAGGGAGCAAACCCCACACTCCCTTGCACTGATGATGTTAACCAGTCGGGTAATGAAACGTCTGCAAGCAAACCACCAAGTTCAGAGAGCACCAAAGACTTCAGAAAATAGTCATCATCTTAGGTCTCAATTTCAGTGGCAGCCACCTCTACCCCCATACCAAATGAACACATGTAAAGAAAGAACTGCAGGGCATGTTAGAGCAAGGGGTGACAAATTGCAATTTCTTTTCTTTAGAACCTGACCAAGCTTGTGCAGGTAAAGTAGGAACCCTGTCAAAATTTTGCCCCACCTTGCCTGCACAAGACCACAACAATGTTGCAGAGTTTGAGGGTCCCTGGGATATACTATAGGTATCAAGTATTAAAAGTAAGTGGCATGTTTATTTTTTTGCCCAACTCTAATGAGCCCATTAACTTTATTCACACAAAATCGTTTCCCGTTGTAGGGGCTCATGGTACCATGACATTTGGGAACCCCTGTGCTTCCCTTCCCTTTGAAGAAATCTGTGGTCCTTCCACTTTTGCTGGTCACTTAGAAGGTGAAGAATCACAAAAGGCCATTTGTTCATATTCTGGACAGCCAAGGTGGCATTAGAGCCATAAAACTCCTCTTAGATTTGCGTTCCTCCTCTACCCCATGGAGAACTATTTCATTCTGATGAACTGGTCTAAACCCTTTGGAGCAGAGCAACAAGGCAGGCTTTCAAAAACTTAAGGTAAGGATTCCTTAATAAGCCTAAGGAAGGCCCAGGCATCTCCGGTTAAATCATGGGTTGGCTTTTGTGAACTAGCTTTCCACTGCAGGCTAGATGTGCCTTACTTACAGGCTTTCCAGTAGCAAGTTAAGAAGGAACTCTTCTCGAGGCCCTTTGGAACCAAATACGAAAGCATCAAAAGAGGTGTTTACATGTTGCTCTGGTTCTAAGTTAATGATAAGTGCTGATTTATGATTGCATTATAATTATTATTACACTATTATACTGTGGACATTTTCTTTTTTAAAAACGGCTGAGAATCATGTGGTCTAAAAAGATAATAAATACATAAGTAATAAGCCTATAGGGGCGTGGTGGCTCAGCGGGTAAGACGCCAGGCTTGTTGATTGGAAGATCGCAAGTTCGGAGGTTCGAATCCCTAGCCCCGCGTGACGGAGTGAGCTCCCGCACTAGCTCCAGCTCTTGCCAACCTAGCAATTCGAAAGCATGCAAATGCAAGTAGATGAATAGGTACCACTTCAGTGGGTAGGTAACAGCGTTCCATGCATGTCATGCAGCCACATGACCGTGGAAGCGTCTTCGGACAACGCTGGCTCTTCGGCTAACAAACGGAGATGAGCACCGGCCCCTAGAGTCGGACACGACTGCACAAATGTGCGGGGGGAACCTTTACCTTTTTAATAAGCCTGTGCCAAAGAACCCTTGGATACCCTGCCTCATTTCCTTGCCCAGTTAGCTAACATTCCTTACTAGCCAAGCTACTCAGCTATGGAGAATTGGCTTCCCTGTTGTCAGAGCAACTCCATCTACCCCAGAATGCAGGCAGGCAGGCAGATCTTCCTTCCAGGGATCATGAATGGACAGTAAGAGTTTTGTGAGGGATGTCTGGAGGAGCAAATAATGATGTGTGCGTAAGGAGGAAGGTGTAGGTGGAATGTGAATCAGGTGGTAGACACAGGTGTGATCCCTGGAAGTAAAAGGATCTGAAATGATAGCCTATTCAGGGGCTGAAATGAAATGAAATGACATGGACTTGAAACACATCCAGTTGTGGCTGAATTGCATGTTCCAGGACTGGCCATGCCAACTAGAGCTGGAGGAAGCTGTAGCTCAGTAGCATGTAGATACCCATAAATTCTCTACCCTGCACTAAAGGACTCATGAATTTCTAGTGTGAAGGATCCACTCTAAGTCTTATATCCTGAAACAGCTGCTTTCAGCAGAATACACAATATTGTCTTGACAGGGAGTTGGAGATGTATCCTTGTATCTCTGCCTGTTTAGATGCTTGTATTATCAGCAGCAAGATTTATATACCACCATGGCTCCAAGAGGACAGGGAACATATCCCTACCACACAATCCCATGAGGTAGCTTGGGATGAGAGAGAGGGAGAGAGAGAGAGAGAGAGAGGCCCAAAATCACCCAGAGAGTTCCATGTCTAATGAGGACTTGAACTTGAGTCTCCTCAATTTCAATCCAATGTCTTAAGCACTACTTTGTTTCGTGTATTATATGTTAAGGCATGTAATTTATCTAAATGTCCTCTCTTGTCCTTCAGAATCTACAAAGCCCAGTTGTTGATGCAAAAATTTCTCAAGAAAACTGGATGACCCAAGAGACCCCTGTCACTACGGAACAGCTTCCACAAACTCAAGACGACGTCCATGAAATCTCTCTTCCAAAAATGGAGTCCAACACCAGGGACATCCTCTTCAATTCCCCTCAGAACACAGAGCTCAGTTATGAAGGTCAGCATGAGCAGAGTGGTCAACACGTGGTCTTACAACAAGAAATGAGACTTGAGGACAAAGATGATGAGTTTCTTGATTTGGGTCACCATGATATGAAGGTTGAAAATGGATGGAGAATGTTAGATCCCACAGAAGATCAATCCCAGTGGATGGGCAAATCTATAAATGGAAGGGCAGATCACTGGACGCCACCCCCAGACAGAGAATCCAAGTTGGAAGTAGTCAAATCTGGCTCACTCTACGACATCCGGTCTTACAAAGGGGAGAAGAAGAAACCTTCCAGGCTCTATGAAGAAGATGAGGAGGAATTGCAATATAAGATTCCCTCCAAGGATGTCTCACCAGAGGTAGCCAAACAACTGGAAGACGAACGGCAGAAGATTATCAGGAGCCAAGTTGTGAGAAAAAGCAATACAGTGGCAGAAAAATGGAGCTCCATGAATGAGCTGGAAGCCATTAACACGCTCTCTCTTGACAAGGTTACAACAGAGCCCAGAAGGAACTTCTCCACTAGCTTTGCTCTTTGTTTTGACAACCCTTCCCCGGACTGGGCAAGCATCCCTGTCAATCCTGAGAACATAGATACAGAACAGATCAATTTTGCTGCTGCCCGACAGCAGTTCCTTGTGCTGGAAAAGACTAATCCAAAGATCCTGTTGGAACCCAAGAAACAAGTTCCTTCTATGAGGGAGCTGAAGGCAACAAGCCATGTTTATGGGAGTAAAGAACCTCAGGATCCTGAAATGCCGAGGAAGGATAAGGATTCAGATGAGTACAGCCAGAGACGATTGAGAGGATCTTCAAAGGGGGAAGATCTTCTCATTCTCCCCCAAAGAGAAGCCAATTCTTATTCAGGGACTAGTTTCATTTCTGGAGAAAAGATGCCTTCTGGCTTGAGGGAAACACTCCCTGATTTGAGCACGGGGAATGTTAATGGAAGGACATCCAAGAAGGAATCAGGAAATCCTCTGGCCAGAGGCCAAGATCCTGCAAAAGAGCCAGAAGTTAGGAACGAGACCCCCATTGAGCGGGAAATCAGATTGGCCATGGAGAGGGAGGAGAACCTTTGGAAAGAGCGGGGCATCCAGCGAATCGCTACCAG
Source organism: Charina bottae (assembly GCA_023362775.1). Classification (NCBI taxonomy): domain Eukaryota; kingdom Metazoa; phylum Chordata; class Lepidosauria; order Squamata; family Charinaidae; genus Charina; species Charina bottae. The sequence goes on along the minus strand of JALMGJ010000017.1, from coordinate 969,009 downwards.
AGATGATCTGGTGGAGATCCGATCCAAGCCTCTCCTCTCGTCCCCAGTCTCTTCTCCAGCTTCCTCCAGGAAAGGGAAGGATAAGCCTCGCATTTCCTTTTATGTCCAGAGGGAGATTGAGCAGGAAGCCAAGCGTGAGGAGGACCTGCAAAAGGAAGGGAGGTTGCCGGGAACGTATGACCGAGGACTTTGCCAAGAGCTTGCAGAACGTCGGAAAATTTTTGAGCGGGAGGAGGAAGAGGCTCCGCTGCCTTCTCCGTGCAAACCAAAGAAACCGGGTGAGCTGCTGGAGCCCCTGAATGGAGACTCTGCACCAGTCTGCTGCAACATTGTCCCACACAGAGAGGACAGAGACAGAATTGTAAGCCAGAATGTGAACTGGAGCGCTGAGATCCATCGGCCCTCTTCAGTTCCAGCTGTTGGCAAGAAAACCCCAGGAAATGAACTATCCTTAAAACCGTGCTCCGCTGCTCCTACCCCAAAGATGGATTTCTCTAGCCGAAGCTCTTCCTGTAGCCAGGATTTGAAAGCTCCAAGAGACAAGTTCGTGCTAAAGAAGCAACATTTTGCCATTCCGGTTCGGAAGTTACAGTTCTCTTTTCCTGAAGGTCAGAGACCCCCAAGCCTTCAGAAAAAGGAGTGTAAACCTCAGAAAGCATCTCCACGGGACGAGCTCTATACTGTGAAGACCTGGCGGCCCCGGACATCCGCCCTGATTGACCAGGAGATCCAGGATGCTTTGCAAAGAGAACTGGAACTTCAAGAGCAGAGGAGAAAGACCAGACGGACCACCGAGGAGCTCCCAAGTTCACGGGTGTCATCTCAAAGCTCAGGTAAGAGGAACAGAGAATAACAATGAAAGCGTGCTGGATTCTGACCAGTGACATAGCACTGGTGCAGGAGACGACCATGCCGTACGCTACCATGTTTGAACAATTTCTCCTTAGAACCATGGGATTGTATTGGATGCATAAGGATGGCTACTGCTCAAGAGACTCTTCCAGTACAGCTGGACTGGTAGGAATGCAAGGCAGCATTTGATGTGGTTGGTCCAAATCTTTAGAGCTCCCTTCCATGAGAGATATATTGGGCAGCTCTTGTTTTTTTTAGCTGTGCCTTAAAAATGTGCTCTGTACAGATTTGGACAGAGCAGATGAGCTGCTTTTAATATAACACTGCTCTTCTTTTAACTGACTTTTTAAAAATTTGGGCAATACCGTTGAGTCTGGCTATCCTGCATTTTCAGTCCTTTTTCTCATTTTATGTTACTGAGATTAGTATATTTTATTACTCTTTATTTAAAGCTTGTTTACAGCAGTCCTCCCCAATCTGGGGTTCTCCAAATATTGGAACAGCAATCCAGAATTTCCAGCCACTATTGCTAGCTAGGAATTCTGGGAGTCGCAGTCCTAACACATACGGTATGGAGGGCACCCTGTTGGAGAAGGCTGGTTTTACAGAAATCTTTTGGGGAAAGGTTTCTGTTTTCAAAGGCAGCTTAATGTTTCCAAATCATAATCAAAAGAACAACAGTCACAAAATAATTAATGAAATGATAGGTACCTGATCCTTGCTAGCAGCGAAGGCTGCTTCCCAGCCCTAGCTGTGTGAAAATAGGCTACAGGAAAAAGCAGTCCAAAAATACCCAAAGGAACTCATTGGAGATGTCATCTCTATTTCAATAAATAAATCGTATAGCCAAAGATTAGGGGGAGAATTAGAGGAGAATAGGTGCAACAGTACACCCAAACAATTTGATTTAAAAAATGGACCATTGGTGGGAAAGGCAAATCTTTTTTCTTCTACGCTTAAAACAAGAGTGGGGAAAATGAAACCCCAGCAGAGATGGGGGAGAGGGCTGTCTGGATGCTGTTAGCCCATAGCAGTGGTTCTCAACCTTGGCTACTTTAAGACGGGTGGACTTCAATTCCCAGAATTTCCCAGCCAGCATGGCTGGCTGGGGAATTCTGGGAGTTTATTTATTTATTTATTTTATTTTATTGGATTTATCACCGCCCAACTCCCCCAAGGGGGACTCTTGGGGGAGTTGAAGTCCACCCATCTTAAAGTGGCCAAGATTGAGAAACACTGCACTAGAGACTGTTCCTGGCACTGCGTTCATGCAACATGCTTAACCAAGTCAGATAAAAATCTGGCAGGGGCATTTGCACAATATACAAAGCTTGCTTATGGGTAACCTTTTTTAGTTTCTTTGTAACTCAATGTGTTGTGTGAACTCAGCCCATTTGCTAGGTTAGAGTTGGGCATATTGTAGAACTCAGAAAACCAGTTAATTGAACCACCAGGGTTAAGCCAATGTCTAGCAAAAGCCATCACCAGTTACGTCATCCAAACAAGAGGTTTGGTCATACTTCGTATTTCTTTCCCATAGCTATACATTTGCATGAAGCAGCTGCTAACTAGTGTTCTGCAACTTGTAGCCCATGGGCTACATGTGGCCCTCCCAACCCCCAGCAAGCCAACTGCGTCAAAAGCATACCACATCTCCCACGAGAGCTGATTTTTGGCAGCATGTTGCTTTGCTCCCAACACAAAAACACAATGGAAACAATGAAAATTTTCAGCCCCACCTCCTGGCAACAACATTCTTATACCCCATGTTTATCTGCACCAGTGTTTTTCAACTTTGGCCACTTGTTGTGGCCACACAAAGATGTGTGGACTTCAACTCCCAGCCACGCTGGCTGGGGAATTCTGGGAGTTGAAGTCCACACAACTTAAAATGGCCAAGGTTGAAAAACACTGACCTGCACCAAAGTGTATAAAAACAGAATTGAAGTTTAGCCCCTGGACACTTTACTTACCTGCATGGTTCCTGTTGCTTTTATCAGAGCCATACAAAGATCAGTGCTGAATCAAAGCATCCTTTTTCAAACAGAGCCCAACTGATGGAAGTGACTCAGACCTCCTCTGACATTCTATCAAGCAAGGTATTCAGGTAGACAGCCTCTGTACATGGAGGGTCATATAGCTGTCTACTAGCCGCCCCAACAGCTTTCTCTGCAAATTGGCCCAGGTCCTTTTTTGAAGCAAGTGAATGTCCACTTGCAGGGCCTGTGACCTAGTATTGAATTTACTTTATGTCCATCAGCCCACATTCATTGTTCCAGGAGGTTCAAAGTCAAAAGGAACAGCTGGAGGCAAACTGGACACTGTGTCAATCACATAGTCAGCTATTATGTAGAGCAGCCAGGTTTTCTTCTTCAAAGTAAAACATTGACTGAGGGCCTGAAGGGAGTTCAGATGCGGATGGAGCTTTTGCGAAAATAAAAATCCCCCTCCCCTCAATTCAGAACAGCCAAAGAATTAAGCCCCACAATAGCAGCCATGAATTGGATCTGCCCTAATTTTTTTTTTGCATAGCTACTATTACTTTAAAAATATTCACAGAACTGCCAGTTGCAGGCAAAACATCATGTCCAGTTGGCCATCAGAGGAGAACAATGACCATGAGAAAGCCCTGAGTTCAAATCTCACCCCAATACAAACTCCTGCCTTTCTTCTCTCTACTTGACTCCTCCTAAGATTGTGTGTATATGTGTATATTTCCGTTCAATTGTGTCCGATTCTCAGAGACTGACTGGAAAAGTCCCTGCAGTTTTCTTGGCAAGATTTTCAGAAGTGGTTTGCCATTGCCTCCTTCCTAGGGCTGAGAGAGAGGGACTGGCCCAAGGTCACCCAGCCAGCTTTCATGCCTCAGGCGGGACTAGAACTCTCACTCTCCTGGTTTGCCATTGGCTCCTTCCTAGGGCTGAGAGGGAGGGACTGGCCCAAGGTCACCCAGCTGGCTTCATGCCTAAGGCGGGACTAGAACTCACGGTCTCCCGGTTCCTAGCCCAGTGCCTTAACCACTACACCAAACTGGCTCTCCTTCCTAGGATTAGCAAGGGTATTTTGAATAAGTGGCTTGGCTGGACCTTAACACTCTTGCATTCTTCCTCCTCAGCTGCATCAGGAGATGCTGGCTGGTACTCTGTCTCCTCTTCGCCTGTTTTTGTTCCTAATTCACCCATGAGGTTACCTACTTCACCCATCCTGTACCGAACCAGTTTGGCAACAAACCCCGCTGAATCAAACTTCAGAACGTGCCAGAGTCCAACACAATCCCGGATGAGGACAAAGGAAGAAGGGAAGGTAATGAATGGGGAAGGATTTGAATGAACGGGGGTTAGCCGTAGCCAAACTCATGCAGATAGAGGAGATTCACAGCAGTTGGTCAGAATGGCTACATGAAGCTTCCAGGATCAGAGGTAGCCTTTCTCAAAATCAGTGTTTCTCAACCTTGGCAACTCGAAGATGTGTGGACTTCAACTCCCAGCCATGCTGGCTGGGGAATTCTGGGAGTTGAAGTCCACATATCTTCAAGCTGTCAAGGTTGAGAAACACTGCTCAAAATACTGCTGGCCAAGGATCAACAGCAGAGTAGATTTGAGGCAGCAAGACTGATGGATAAGCAGGCTGATCCATGATGGAGCCACAGAACTGCTTTCTTGAAATAAATTATTAGCACTCAGTTACAATGTGCTACACACAATAGCTGTGTTGATGAGACCAGAGCTTAGATCTGTGACGCATGATGCATAACATCACATTATGCCAGAATGTGGCTAGTTGTTTGGGTATCACATGTGTTTTGCCAACCTGAGTTTAGGGTGAAATGTCTTACATCAAAGTAGCCTGGGTCTTCCAGTCCTAGCGTAGCACCTTCTCCAGTAGACCCCCTTGGCTCTTGGGCTGAGAGGGACAGACTGGCCCAAAGTATCTGAGGGAACTTCTGTAGCTGACTAGAATGTGGGCTTCCACATGTCAGCCCAACATTGTGATTATTATTCACAATGTCATTTGCTTCAGAAACATCCTGATGAATTGTAAGGTTCTGAACGTAAATAACATGGACTGATGCTCTTTGAACATAAGGAATGGCAAAACCTTTTAGGGTGGATGTAATACTCTACATCAGAGCTTTCCAAACTATGTGTCGGGACACGTTAGTGTGTCGGCTGCAGTGTCTGGGTGTGTCGTGGCCGCTGCTGCCTCCGAGCCCTGCCAGGATTCCACGCAGGTCCCAGTGCCTGCCTTGTGCCTTGCTGCCTCCAAACCTGCTGTGATTCCGCGCAGGTCCTAGTGCCTGCCTTGTGCCCTGCTGTAAGAGTGTGTCGCAAAATGATGCATGTCTACAAAGCATGTCACCAACATGAAAAGTTTGGAAAACTCTGCTCTACATAAAGCAGGATTGGGCAACCTTTTTTAAGCTGGGGGCCGAACGTTCCCTTTGCGCCCTGCCCAGGGACCACAGAGGGTGTGGTCAGTGGTGGTGTGACATCATCAGATGGGCAGGGCTGGCTTTGATTTGGGTAGGTATAAGGGGTAAACGTGTGCCTCAGATCTGACATTTTGCTACTTAACCCCAACAGGAGATAAATGCCCCCAAACTGCTCCTTAACCCCACTAATCAAAAAAGTTCAATGTGCTCAGACCCACCTTCTCTGGAGGGGCTCTGGGGGCCACAAATGGGGGTACTGAGGGGCCACCAATGAGCTGCAGGTGGTGGATTGTCCACATCTGAAATAAAAGGTTGGGACTGATTTAGAGGCTTTGTTTCAAATCAGACAACTTCAAGAGGTTTTGTTTTGTATTTCTGTCTTTGTAATTGATTAAAATTAAATAACTCCTTTTTGCAGCCCCCCCCATTTCCGCTATTGAAATCCACCAAATATCAATGACACACGTCTACTTTGTAGAAAATGTTAGCCGTGTTATAAAACCAACCAACAAAATAGAAAAAAAAGGCTGAAAATTCTGCTCCTCACGATGCACCCTCATGATGCACTCCTCATGATGCATCAAAACAATGCTTTAAAAATGTGCCATGCTCGGCCACAAAAAGGCTGCCAGTCGTAAACTGTACAAGGTCCATTTTAGCTAGGTTGACCATATTTCAGGATGGCAAAACGGGACGGTGTCTTATGTAATATTTCTTATTCATGAAAAAGACAGGGGTCCCCGCCACCGGTCTGCGCGATTGGCTCCCGCCTGCAAACCCCGCCCCCAGTCTGTGTGATTGGCTCCTGTCTGCAAACCCCAACCCCTGGTCCGCGCTCCGGCTCGGATCCTCCTCCTGCGCCATTCCCGCCGGGTTTGAAAAACGGGACAAAATTGAGATTTTTATTAAAACGACGGGACGGTTGAAAAATGCTAAAAAAAACGGGACTGTCCCATTCAAAACGGGACATATGGTCAGCCTAATTTTAGCCTAAAAAATATTGGAGGACAGTCAACCTTTCCCACAGTTTCCTAACTCTTGGTTTTAACTCCTGCCTTCTAACGTTTTGTCCCTTTTTCCAGTATGCCGGAATTGAACTCAACGATGAGATTGACAGTGAGGTAAAGTAAGCTTTCTGGGGAGACGTTTATCTTGGCATTGCTCTTGGGTGACAGGAAGGAGATACTAGTTTGAGGACCTTTCCCCCGGCATCTAACCACCTGCTCTGGTCACCATGTTTATCTGCTGTTTCCCTGGACAGTGCCTTCATCTCATCCCTGGCCCATGCGCCAGACAGCCTGAAGTTATTCTTAGCTATTTCGGGGTTAAAGTAATGTTTTTTCCTTAAGCAACCAACAAGCCACAACAGTTTTAGCAGGGGTAAAATCGGTTACAATTCACTATGTTCAGGTACCCCTCCCTTACCAGCTGCTGTTCAGGCTGTCAACTATTTAGGCCAGTGTTTCTCAACCTTGGCAACTTTAAGGTGTGTGGACTTCAACTCCCAGAATTCCCCAGCCAGCATGCTGACGGGGGAGTTCTGGGAGCTGAAGTCCATACATCTTAAAGTTGCCAAGGTTGAGAAACACTGATTTAGGCTCTGGAAAGAGCTTGGCAAGTAGACAGACATCTCTCCTGTCCCCTGCTACGTCTCCCAAGCCTTGATCCAAGGCTGGAAGAGGTGGCAGCTGAAGGGGACTGAGTTCTCACAGACAGCTAATCCCGTAGGTCTATCTTTCTCAAAACCTTTGCCCATCACAGCAAGGTCTCCAGGGTCATTTCCAATCCATTCAATCTCTGATTCTAAGCTGAGCTCCACTCCTGGTGACTAAATGGGCACATCGTATAATTTTACTGGCGACAGTATAGAAGTGGTTTGCTCTTGCCTTGTTCTGGAGTGTTTTTTGACTCAGTCTGCAGCCCTGAGATGACCTGGTGATCTCCCATCCAATTACTGACCAGATCCAATCCTGCTTGGCTTTTCTGGGGGGCCAATCAAGGTCTTAACATGCTGCTATGTATTGTGCCTAATGGTGGATCTTAAAAACTGTATCTGGGTATGGCTAAACTGTGACTCAGCATCCTGTATGTCTCTGTGTGTGTGTGTGTGTGTGTGTGTGTGTTTATAGGTGTGTGTGTGTGTGTGTGTGTGTAAAGACTGAGACAGGAGTGTTCTTCCTATCTGATGGAATCTTTCCTTTATCACAGGTTGTGAAATCCATCAAGCCGATCTGCCGTAGGGGCGTCCTGGCTCAGCTTTGGGAGACGGGGCAGATCCGGAACATAGATGATGACAGTGACTGATGGAAACACCCCTGTTGTGTTAACGCAATTCAAGAAAGGAATCAGATCTGTCAAAATGGATCCAGGCACGGTGCCACCAGGGCTTTCTTCGGCTTTTTACACATTTAAAAATTCCTTCCACCCCTTTTTAAATTTAATTCAGTGGTTGGATCTTGCTGACTAACCTACATTCAATCGCAGAAGTTTGTTTCTTCAGTTATAAGATGTTCTCCTTGGTATGGTTCTCCACAGTATGATCTGATCCTGCCCACAGTTTCTGTGGTACCCATTTCTATCCCAAGCCTGCTACCAGAGTCGGCCCCCGTCTGCCATTTCCTTAAGGCTCTGATGGCCTGAAATCCAGAGAAAGGCTTTGTAAAATCAGAGATTAGAACTGCCCAGCAATCTCTTAATGTCTGTACTTTTCAGTTAAGCACTGGCTGGAAGAAAAGGTGGCAAGCAGGAATAGAAAAAAACAGAATACAGCAGTGAAGTTAATTTCTCATCTTCTGGTGCATGGACTTGCTCATCCCTGATGTTTCAACTTCTTAGGAAGATCTCAGTGGCTTGGACAGTTGGCAAATAGTTTGCACCTTCTGTGGATGTTTCAGTGCATATGATGTCCTGGTTTCTTGAGAGCATAACTCCTAAAATTCCCAGTTGGGAAGACTATGTTGACTGGGGATCCTGGGAGTTGCAGTGCCAAGACATCTGGAAGGCACAGTACATAGTTCGGGAAGGCTGGTCTACAGGCAGGCAAGTGTACAGTATGTCAGATTAACTTTGCTCTGCTTTACCCAGTCATGTCCTCTTAGTTTACCGTTCAGCGTATTGTGCAAATCCAGAAAAATGATTAAGCAGGTAATATGAAGACAGGATTCTGCAAAGCTGTGTGCAGCAGCAGCAGCAGTAGCAGAAAGCTTCAAAGGGAATCCTTGTTTCTTTGCAAGGAAAAATATAGCCAGGGACCTCCTGCATTTTGTATATTATTATTACAGTGCTTCCAAATAGAGAGTGCCTAACCTTTTCTATATAAAGACATTCTGCAGCTATTCCTGCTCTGTCGACAGATTTTCTGGCTTAAGAAAAAAGACAGGAGAGGTGGAAGGGTTATAAATGGAAGATGACTTTGGTTACTTATGCAATAACCTTGTCTCCTTTGTGGCTTTATGAGAGGTCCAGGCCATTTCCCCCCCCCCCCATTTGTCATCATTTTCACATGGCTTCTTCCATCTCTTTTCTTGCCTCATGCACAAAATGTTAATGGGGGGGAAATGGAACAGTAGCAAAAGGGCAGCATACGGAATTGGGATGCTTAGGTCAAACAGATTTGCATTAAGTTGCTCATCCAGGAGAGCCTTCTCTCAAATGCATGAAAGCACAGATAAACTACCTGTATAGATGAGTCCTTGGTGCTCTCTGAGCCTTGTTGTTTTCTTGCAGACGTTTCATTGCCAGGCTAGGCAACATCTTCAGTGCGAAAGTGGTTTTCGCACTGAAGATGTTGCCTAGCCTGGCAATGAAACGTCTGCAAGAAAACAACAAGGCTCAGAGAGCACCAAGGACTCCACAGTTTGACCCTGAGCTACAAATATTCTCTTCTATTGGTACCTGTATAGTTTCACGGGACCAACTATATTTCCTTCCTTCTTTCCTTGGATTTATCCACAAAATGGCCATCCCAGTTCAGCTTACAGAGTACAGTACACACAGCTAGTGTTGATTTCACTCTGAAATCTTATATGGTCTTTCCTGGAAAACAAATTATAAGTCTCTGAATTGGTGGTCCCTTTAAAAAAAAACAAATTAAGTATCTTGGAGGCTGAACCCTTATCAATGCACTCTTAACACATGCCATTTTTCCCAACCAAAATGAAATATCAGCCTCCTACAGCCTTCCACTATCTTTAATGTTATTGCTTCCTGGGCCCTCATAGGAAGATGTTTGGGGCTGAAGGATCAAGAGAAATTGTTGGAACATGGAGGATATGTAAGCAAAGTGCGTGGAATGAGTACATTTACAGCAAAACTTTCTATCTGATGCTTTAAGGAAGGTTGTTTCAAACAACGTTCCAAGGAATCCTTGATCAGATTCCATAAGAGACTACAGGGGGGAAAGGGAAAGTTCACTTGAATGTAGCCCATTTTCCACAAAGCCTTTTGATCAGGGGTTCCAGGAATTTTTTAATTAACAGGTTCCATGGCCTGAAGTTTTTTGAAAACCCCTGGAGTGGCTGATAGCTCATAGAGTTAAGAGGTTGCTCCTGAGGTCCAGCCTGAACTTCCTTCCTAGTAATTTTAAGCCATTGGATCTAGACCTGCCTTCTGGAGCAATAAACAAACTCACTCCCCCTTTTGTGTGATAAGCTTCAGATATTTGAAGACTGCTATGATATCTTCCCTCACTTGTCTTTTTTGTAGGCTAAACATACCCAGATCCTTTAACTGCTCCTCGTAGGCTTTGATTTCCAGAGCCTTCACCGTCTTGGAAGCTCCACTCCAAAGTTACTCCAACGGGTCACTGTCCTTTTTTGAACTGACCCCCGGAATACAGTATTTCAAATGGGGCCTGGCCAGGGCAGAGTAGAGTAAACCAATTACTTCCCATGATCTGGGCCCTATGGTCTTGTAATGCACCTCAGTTGCCTTTTTAAAAGCAGTATCACATTGCTGGCTCATGTTTAACATAGTTTGTTGTTGTTTATTCGTTCAGTCGCTTCCGACTCTTCGTGACTTCATGGACCAGCCCACGCCAGAGCTTCCTGTCAGCCGTCGCCACCCCCAGTTCCCCCACGGTCGAGTCCATCACCTCCAGAACATCATCCATCCATCTTGCCCTTGGTCGGCCCCTCTTCCTTTTGCCTTCCACTTTCCCTAGCATCAGCATCTTCTCCAGGGTATCCTGCCTTCTCATTATGTGGCCAAAGTACTTCAGTTTTGCCTTTAATATCATTCCCTCAAGTGAGCAGTCTGGCTTTATTTCCTGGAGTATGGACTGGTTTGACATAGTTTACTCCTCTAGAAATCACACAAATTATGCACAGCATAGATAATTTCTTGGCCCAGGATAAAACCCGATGGGTCATCACATGAAGCTGAGAGGTAGAAAATCCTAGGGTAGCACCTGGGGGCCTGCCAAAGTTGTTGACTCCTGCTAAAAGGATAATCACAAAAAAACACAACCATTCACATTAACCAAGCTTTGCGTGCTGTGCTCATCCAGTGGATAAGTTGGTAAACTACCTACTCAGAAGCTTAGGCAGAAAGGGAGAAAGATGACTTCCTGTTGGGGACACCTCAATCCTGAAGCCAGTGTGGTCATCTGAAGCACAGTTCAACAGATCATGCAGCTAGTGTAGATTACAGCTGAACGAGGATTTGAACCCAGCACTTAGTTGTCTCCACTACATTTCCAGTGTCCTTTTTGCAAGCAGGCAGGTTAAAGAGAAGCCCAGCAGCAACCAGCAGAGGCAGCCCCCTTCCCGGTCCCCCCATCGCAGAGACTTTTGGTATGCATCCTCTCTCTTCTTTCTGGCAAGCTTAGCTTCGGGCCCCGCTGCCAATTCACACGGGTCACTTCCTCTCCTGTTTGATTGCAGTTTCCCCTGCCAACTTACAGAGTGTGAAATAGCAGACTCGAGGTGACCTTTGCCCCAAACATGACAGCTTTGGATACAATCCTTTTCTAAAACCAGAAAATCATGTGTTTGACTGGATAAGCTCGTTGGTGTATATAATTTTGTGAGGGCGGAAAAAAACAAAAGACAAAAAAAGACTATTCTGTTTCTGTTCCTTTCTGAACCTAAGCAAACCATGGAGTAAAGCAAAAGTGGACAGTGTGAACATGCCACTCACTTTGTTTTTCATTTCACTGACGGGTCCCAAATGTTCTCCATGCATTAGGATCAGATCCAATTTCCTGATTCCTCTCCTGAACAAAATCATCTGTTTCCTCTAACTAAGGGGCAGCATCTGTCAGTGTTAAAGGGCCATGGCAGAAAAGGCCACCACTTTTAGGGGGCTTTAGACATTTATTCATTTATTTATTTTTCACCTGTCTGTCCTGCCGCAATCCAAAGACTCTTACTGCACTAAACCGTTTTTGTTTAACTATGGTTTGCGGAATAAGCCACTGCTGGCTGCATTCACACAACAGATTGCAGGAGTCCTAGGATTAAGTTAGTTATCGCCTACTTAACTGACACCAAGCCCAATTCACCACGCTGACAATAACATTTAAGCTCCTAAAAAACCCGTGGTCTGGCGTATTTTGGGAAACGGCTTTTTCTAAACCAATCTAACCATTCCTTAACACGGGACATCCCTTCACCGATTCCCAACTGTGGCAGAAAGACAGAAAAAGCTTTCCATACTGCATCTAAACTATGGAACTCCCTGCCTCAGGGAACTAGGTTGGTGCCTCTCTGATGGTCTTTGCCAACTGGGAAAGAACCTCCTTTTTAGGAAGGCAGCATTTGTTACAAAGATAGTGGAATATTTTACTTCAAATATGTTACTGTACTTGCTGGCTCTGCTGTATGCTTCAATTTGGTATTTCTGTTGTAATTGTTTGGGGAGTGTATTTTTTTTTGTTCTTCTTTTAAATGATTTAAATTTTGTATTACTTAGCCATCTTGAGTAATGCACATGCATTAGAAGGGTGGGATATAATTTTTTATATTAATAAAATGTAAGTAACTAAATACACTTCACCAAAATCAAACTAATCACATTACAGTTTGGTGTGATGGGAGGACCTAGTCTAAGTGTGTGGCTGATGTGGAGGGGGGGGAGACAAATTCCATATTGGGGATCGCTATGAAATGCATCAGAAATAAATCTGCTGATATTAAAGTGCACTTATAAACATCTGTGGTGTGACTGCCTTGGAATGTCATCTATAGTATAGGCCAGTGTTTCTCAACCTTGGGAACTCTTAAGATGTGTGGACTTCAACCTTGCTGGCTGGGGAATTCTGGCAACTGAAGTCCACACATCTTAGAGTTCCCAGGGTTGAGAAACACTGGTGTAGGCCACCGCCATGAATTGTTCAGTTTGTGTCCGTTTCAGCTCAAATAGGATGTTTGAAGCTGGAGAAAACACAGCCTTGCACACGGGGAGAAGCTTCCACTTGGTCTCCTGGCCAGAGCATGGAACTGGGCTGGATGGCTGTAACGGGCCCTTCCGAGTCTAGGTGTCTCTCCAGAATGCTTCAATTCAATTCATCTGATGAAGCTAAAGGGTGGGAGAGTCATAAAGAGGAGAGCATGGATAACTGGTTGAATCCACCACTACGGGATACCTGGGCCTCAGGTGTGGCTGTCAAAAGCAACTGGCAAATTCATAGAGGGAAAGGCCAATTAGTAAGTCCAACAATGATGTCTCCTCTCTCAAACTTCGGAGGGGGGGGAGTTCAATGCCCGTGAAAGGGGACCTGGACAGAAGGATGGTGGTGCCCCCATTTCCTGCTTGTGGGCTCACCAGAAGCACCTGGAGGGTCTCTGAGCGGGCAGAATGCTGGACCAGGTAATCCCTTGGTCTCCCCCAGCCTCTTCTTATGCCCTGGTGGATCCTATATTTAACACAAGTATTGTTCTAGTCTCTCTTTAAAAGCTTCGCTGGTTTTAAAAGCATCGGGTAGCCTTTGCTTTATTTATTTTAATCATACTCTGATCCTGCTGTTCACCTCTTTTCCACTGGAGCTGCTCACAGGAGTAAAGACGTGAGAGAAAGGAGACTCACCAAGCCGGGGTGATAGCCCCCTGCCCAAGTCCTCAGCACACATCTCCGCAGGGGCAGTGCTGCTGCTTTTGATCAGAACAATCCAATCTGCTCTGAAGCAGGTTCAGATATACTCCCTGCAGTGGCCTTGCTTTCCGTTTAAAGACTTGGTACTTAAATCCATACAATCTGTTTGCAGGGCGGTTGGATTATCTGCCCTCAGAAGAGACTCCTTTGTTGCGTCTCTGTTTAAGTTACTGTTTTGGCCTTGCCGCCTTCCTATTAGTCTTCGTTGAAGGACTCTTCCAGATCTCTCTTTTATAAGCAGTTATAACTTACTAGAAATCCCTGCAGCAGAGGGATGTAGCGGAATTCGACATGTTTGGAAGAGCCTCCCCACTGCAACTCTGCATGATCCCCTGGTCCAAGAGTTTTGAAATTATTTCAGGCTTCAGAACCTGTTGGGGGAAAAAATCCTGGAACCCCTGATCCAAAGGGAAAGCTCTAGTGATTGGCTGCATTTGAGTGAACTTTTGTTGTTGTTGTTGCCCTTAGACCAGTATTTCTCAACCTTGGCAACTTTAAGCTGTGTGGACCTCAATCTACTTTGTTTAATAGAACTTGAAAATCCACCAATTATTGGATCCAAAGGCTAGAGATTCATTGGAATGTTGAGCTCAGAAATAGGAATGTGCAGAACATTCAGATTGTTTTAGATTTGCTTTACGGCAGAGCTTTCCAAACTGTGTGTCGGGACACATTAGTGTGTCAGCTGCAGTGTCTAGGTGTGTCGTGGCTGCTGCCTCCGAGCCCTGCCAGGATTCTGCGCAGGTCTTAGTGCCTGCCTTGTGCCTTGCTGCCTCCAAACCTGCTGTGATTCCGCACAGGTCCTAGTGCCTGCCTTGTGCCCTGCTGTAAGAGTGTGTCGCGAAATGATGCCCTGCTGTAAGAGTGTGTCGCGAAATGATGCATGTCTAAAAAGTGTGTCACCAGCATGAAAAGTTTGGAAAGCTCTGCTTTACGGTCTATGTTAATATGGCTGGATTCTGGTCCAGCAGCTTTTCATTACAGATTATTTCAAAAATCCACACCAAATTTAATAACCTTTAAATCATCAAGGAAACGGTATCTTTGTATACATCTCCCTCAGATTTATTACATTTTGTTAAGATAACATTTCTGATTTTTTTTTAATTCAAACTATCCTGCCCTAATTCCTGGATCTCTTCAGCAGTGTTTGCAAAGGCAGGGGTGGGAGAAGAGACTGATGAAAGCGGTGTGGTGGCATGTGAGCCCTGACCCTTTTCTATATGCATCGTGATGTCACATACATGCCCAAATGGGGGGAGCTTGCAGAGTGACATTGCAACACGGCTTTTGTGACGAACACAGGGAGAAGTGGCGGATACGGCTGGCAGACTTCTTGAGTAGGCCTGCAGAGCATTTCACATTCCATCCCCAGAAGGGACTTCAGTGTGCACAGGAGCACGAAAGTAGCGTTTATTGAGGAATTGGGGCTGGATTGAGCAGCAGGCATATGCCAAGGCTGCAATTTAAAGGGTGGTGCCTCCCGTAGGCCAAGAGGAAAAACAGAATGAAACATTTAAACAGAGTAAGAGATCTGTGGGTGGCTGAGGGAGGAGTGGAATTGAAAAGGCTATGGGCAGCAGGTAATGGAAAATAAGGGAAGGAAACTGACAGGGCACTGGTTGCCGAGAACGTGGAGCTGCTCCAGGCTTTGCAGGGTTTGAGTGAAACTAGACTAAAACAGTAGATAAGAAGTTTAGTCCCTCTGTGGCACTCGCTGGGGAGGAGATGCACAACATGCCAAGAGCCAGATAGGAGGCAAAGCTCTCCACGTGTCCAGCAGTTGAAAGGTGGAGAGGCCGGAGAAATTATGCATGAACGTAACTTTGAACTTGCAGTTCTCCAAGGTCTCCCACTCAGATACTTGCTGCATCCAACTGGTTGGTTGCTGTTGTATCATACTTGCATTTTTCATACAAGTGTGGCTTCTTCACAGCCTTTTCCTGGTTGTATTGGGGGGGTGACAACTGCTTTCCATCCTTCTTTTCATCAGTAAATCTCACGGGAAACTTCCTTCCTCCCTCCCTCCCTCCCTCTCCTTTCTTTTTCATTCTTCCCACTGAACACTTCACTAATTCTGTAGTGCTGGGAAATTTTGCAAGTCATCTATCAACAACGGAAATGTGCCCATTGTGTGTTTATGCCTGCGTGTTTACGACTTGAGGTTAAAAATTCTGAACAACAGAGTGCAATACAATTGTGTTCTGCCAGGAGTACTGTTGTCTATTAGAGTTTTATTGTTGAGTTCAGACTCCATAGGTTTATGCTGCAAAGCTGCATCCTATGAAGCTTTCAAGCTAGGAGAGGATCTGGGCTGAAGCTGCAATTAATGTATTGGTCCTCCTGGATACAACAGAGTTGCTTTATGGAAAGCATTTTCCTTGGGGTTGAATCAGGTCTCCTGTGCAAAGAGTTTCTCATCTACTTCTATTATTTAATGTTTCAGTTGGAGTACAGAATAGCACCCCCAAATCTGCCTTGCAATTTCTGAAAGAGGCTTCTACTTCTCAACTACTCTCAGAGTGCTTGAACATTTATTCTGAATTACTTGGAGGAGTGTCCTTGAGAAGATTTTCTCTTGCGCATTCTCCTAGCAAAACCCTTCCAGTACCCACAGCTCCCAGTCAAACTGCTTTTCAACAGCCCACAGATCTTTCCTGAAGTCTTCTTGTGGGGCTTAATGGAAATATGGGAAACCATGAGGATTGTAGAGTGTCAGAGAAATTACTGCATAATTAAAACAGGATATTCACCTCACTGAAGAAGTGCAAAAAGATCATACCCTAGCCAGGAGATCTTCATCAACATTCTTTTCTTCTTTTAAAGCAATTGTTAAAAAACTTGTTAGAAAAATCCATGTTTGCCCCGGGTGACACAGACCCAAGTTCCATCCCTGCATAGAAGGACTATCTGCAAAACGTCCTGGGATTCTTGCTCAGTCCTTGAGGTCACCCTGCTTTTGGTGCCTTTGATAATAGATACAAGGCAGATAACGGGATGAGGCTTTGGGGGTGTTAATCTATTTATGGGAAATAACATTTGGGGTTATGCTGCAATGGCTGAATTCTTTCCTGCAAAAGGCTCATTTCTTGTTTTGATCATTGTGCAGTGGAGTCAGACAGGTCAGTCCATCAAAAGCAGTGTTGCAATGTAGGTCCCACCCCTTTTATATGGGCATCGTGACACATCCCAAAGGGGTGGAGCTTGTGGTGCAACGTTGCTCCAGTTAGCTCGATGAAAGCAGCAGGAGCCTGCGGACACTCGTGTTAATATGCTTCTATTTTAATATTTTTTGTTCCTCGACATAAGCCCCTCGGAACCACTTGGAATTGAGCGGCACACAAGGCACCTTAACTAAATAAATAGATGTCTCCTGTGAATTGTTCTTTTCTCAGAACTAGATAAAATCCTTTTACCAGAAAAATAGAAAACAGATATTTTAGTTCGGAATTCAAACTAGCTGACAATCTAACTGTCTCTCTGTTCTATTTTATGTCATTATTTGGACATTTGTAAGCTATACTAGTACATTCTGCTTATTAAATCTGTTAAGGAAAGAATAACCAAATGTTTATAATGAGCATTCCCAGTAGATGGAGGAAAAACACAGTCCTTGCCCAGTTCAACACAACACAGCAGAGCTGCCTTCCCCAACTTGGTGGCCCCCTTCTACTTTAGGACAACTTCGCAGGAATTCTGGGAAATGTCAAAGCGTCACAGCCAGAGAAGATTGCATTACAGTACAGCAACGTAAAAGGAGAAGGGTGGGAGAATGCAAGAAAGCAAAACCGATTTGTATGTGTTAGACTTCAAAAGGGTCTGGTGCAGAGAAAATGGCTTTTGGGGGGAATCTTCAAAGGAATGGGGCTGTTTGTCTCAATAAATATTCATTCTTGATAGTGTGGAATGAAAAGCATGCAGCTGCTGGGGATGACCCATTTACTAAAGTGGAGGCCAGAGTAAGGGGCAAAAATGTTTTGAGGAGGAGGGTTGTAAGAAAAAAGGTTTGTACATATCAGCAGAGGAAGAAAGCTGTTTCCAGACTTCCCAGCCTCTCCCTAAAAAGTTAATGGGTAAGCTTCTTTAAAATGTGGCAAAATTGTAAGTTCTGTCCCATATTTGTCATGGTCAACCCCTCTTAGCAAGGTCTACCTACAGGTTTCAGGGTTTTCCAGAAATGACTTTCTCCTGGTCTACCCTTTATGTATGTGTGTGTGCGCGCACGTGTGTGTGTGTGTATAAATATAACACACACACAAGTACTGGGGCTGCATGGGTGTGATTATGTGCCATCCAGTTGGTGTCAACCCTTACCAATCACAGAGACCTTACCCAGGATGAAAATATACATGTGTGTGTATGTGTACACACACACACACAAATATACATCCCACCCCCTTAAAAAGGTAAAGGTTCCCCCCGCACATTTGTGCAGTCGTGTCCGACTCTAGGGGCCGGTGCTCATCTCCGTTTGTTAGCCGAAGAGCCAGCGTTGTCCGAAGACGCTTCCACGGTCATGTGGCCGGCATGACGCGCACGGAACACTGTTACCTTCCCACCGAAGTGGCACCTATTCATCTACTTGCATTTGCATGCTTTCGAATTGCTAGGTTGGCAAGAGCTGGGGTGAGTGCGGAAGCTCACTCCACACGCAGGGCTAGGGATTCGAACCTCTGAACCTGCGAGATCGACAGGCCTGGCGTCTTACCCGCTGAGCCACCGCGCCCCTATGTCCCACCCCCATATTAGCATCTTTTCTAGACCTGTGGGCTTTCTCGACAGCAACAGTATTCCAGTCAAACTGCCAAACTGATTTGCCACAATGGTGCTGCGTCATTGTCAAGCAGAACTGGGAAATTAAAAACAGAAGAGCCCCTGCCCATTGGCATCAGTGCTATGCAGAAATCATTGTGGGATTTTTTTTAAAGACAGCTTCCCAATGACTGCCCAACTTTGACTGAATCAGGGCGAAGAGGGCTGCTGGGGACAGCGGAGGCCTCTGCATGAGCTGCCTGAAGATATGGATATCAACTCTTCTTTGGCGACAAATCCTGGAGAATCATAGCTCTAGATTTGGTTTAGCAAATGCTTTGTTAAAATATTGTGACCTATAAGTCACCAGCCCCCTTTCCCATGGGAAGAAGAAGGATGTCCCAGGCATGTAAGCTGGTGAATACATACTGTATCCATAAATCCTAAGGCAGCCCACAAGACAAGTCTACCACTTCAGAGGATGCAGCTGGTGAAACATATTGATACTGTATAGGAGTCAAGGCCACAAAACTTAATAATGTCTCACAGCCTAACTTACCCCACAAAGTTGTTGTTGTGAGGGGAAATGGGAGGAAGGAACAGGGCCTTGAGCTAATGAAATAAAGTCAGGAGACCCCTCTCTCTGTATATATCATATAGAGGAATAATGTGCAACATCTTAGTATTTTGAAGAAAGGTGCTTTGACTACTTCATCAGTAAGAGATGAAATGATTAATAACATCCTCTGATTTCCCAGTTATGAAGAATCCAGCCTGCTTGTATGTCTATTTTTTTAAATTGATCAATTCTAAAACAGCTGCGTAGCAGAGGAAGGCAAGCAGATACTGTTCACCCTTCTCTCACAAGAAATTGAAAATCAGTTCTTCTTAAGTTTTATTCATGTTGTTGGAATATATTTTATTGGATTTATTCAAAACATTTCTATTAAGGTATGTATCAGCAGGAGGAACACAGCATTAAAAGCCATTCTATGAAATTTAAAATAAAAATATAAAGCAATGAAAGTATTACAATATATTAAGATGTACAAAATATAGAAACCAATGACCAAGTATGGTAGAGCAGAACCAGCAGGAGATGTCGTATGCCAAAATGAATAAAAATGCTTGCAGTATGCATCTCAACTGAAAATGGAAGGAAAAAAAATCAAAATTGAACACTCAGAAATCTCTTGAGAGCTGTTAGATTTCTAATTGCCAGTCCTTGGCAAAGCTGTAATGGTGTACCTGTACAGTAGTGTTGAAAAGTTGGCTAATTAAATGACAGATTTTCAAACAGATAGAGAGATTTTTCAAGTTTCTTAGCGCTCTCACTGATAGCGATAAACATAATCCAGGTATTATTTGCTTATCCTTCATTTAATCTCATTTATTGATGCAATCCATTTAGTAATTACTAGCACACTGGTAACCAATACAGTGACAAACTGTTTTGATAGTTTTAACTTTTTGACTTTTTATATTTTCTACATTTGCAGATAAAATGACATTCACCTCTGACAAATGGGTCAGAATAAAAAGGGTGGCTTTTAATCTGTTCTTAGCAACTTCTGGACCCATCTATTTTGCCAGGAACTTTCCATGACATGCAGAAGGGATGAAAGAAAAGGAGGGCATTTGAGCCCTCATGCATGAATAAATAATCCAGAAGTTGAATTATTTAGCAGTAGATCTCATGGACTGAGGAGCCACAATGCCCAACCCCCTCCCCAACCCCATTACCCAGCTTGCCATTTCTCTCTTCTCCAACATATCTCAATAGTAAAGCAGCAAGAATTCAGTAGACTTGAAATATTTTACGAAGTGGAACCGGGATTTTAGGTTGAGGGGAAGTTTCTATTCATAGTGGGAAAGGACAAGCTGCCCTTCATATTTATTTTGTAAGAAGGTGGGAGAGTTGCAGTGTGGGAGGTAATGACTAAAGAGTAATTATATTAAATTTTAATCACATTTAGGCAGTGCTCCCACAATAATCTTAACCCAGAAGTAAGTCCCACTGAACCGAATGAGGCTTTTATTGGAAGTATGCTTAAGTTCACAGGTCAAATGCTTGCAACTGGAGAATTAGCGATTGGTGAGGGTGAAATGGCTCCTTTGCAAAGATTGCTCTATGTCATTTTACAAGGAGGCAGTCATTGCAGGGAAGTCACAAAGAAAATAATTTTGCATCTGAAATTCAGTTCTGTCCGAGGGAAGCTGACCAAATTGGACCTTAAACACATACACACACCGACACGCCTTTCGGAAATCCAGGCTTTGTGGTTTCAACAAAATTCCTTAGCATGGTAGGCAGGAAATGGCTGGCTTTTTTTATGGTTTACACAAGGAAATGAGTAATCAGAAGATTCTAGAGGAGTACAGAAAGCAGGAAAGTGTTGAAAATGCATGGAAAGGATAATGGAATAAATCTGCCCATTTACAAAAGATTAGGAAGGTCAGAGAAAAAAAATATATATAATGATTTATATCCATTATCACATGTGGGAATTTTGCTCAGATTTATCTATTTCAGAGCTTTCCAAACTGTGTGTCGCGACACAAAAGTGTGTCGCCACACAGAGTCTGGTTTGTCGCCACACAACCTGGAAGCGCTGATCATCATCAGCGCTTCCGGGTTTTCCCACGGCAACACACCAACGGCAGCGCCGAAAAACCCGAAAGCGGCAGCAGCGCTTCCGGGTTTTTGCGCACTGCCGCAACGGCGGCACTTCCGGGTTTTCCCGCGGCGACACACCAACAGCGGGAAAACTTTGGAAAGCCCTGATCTATTTGGTTCCAGTTTCATTTTAAATAACAATACACATCAGAGCTTTCCAAACTGTGTGTCGGGACACGTTAGTGTGTCGGCTGCAGTGTCTGGGTGTGTCGCGGCTGCTGCTGCCTCCGAGCCCTGCCAGGATTCCGCGCAGGTCCTAGTGCCTGCCTTGTGCCTTGCTGCCTCCAAACCTGCTGTGATTCCGCACAGGTCCTAGTGCCTGCCTTGTGCCCTGCTGTAAGAGTGTGTCACGAAATGATGCATGTCTAAAAAGTGTGTCACCAACATGAAAAGTTTGGAAAGCTCTGATACACATAATAAGAAAAGATAGATAAGAAGCGCTAGGAAATCATATAGCCAGTGACTGCATTCATAGATCCCATTATTCTTTTTAGCTACGGTTATCTGTATTGGTTGGAAATTACTGCCTAAAGTAATTTCCCTTTGTTTACAATTTGCAATTGCTGAATTCACGTAACACACAAAAGCCAAGCAAATAAAATTATAGTTTATCACAATCCGTGAAGTAGGACACAGTCTTTCAAAGATGCCTTTCTCCACTGTGCAATCTAGCATTTTTTCTTAAAATAATTTAATATACATTTTAAGTTCATCTCTATTTTTCCACATAACACTCCTTCTTTGAGATATGTCTATGAAGGTTCTCAGTCATCCAGGTGGAATTGTCTGTAGCTTGAATCATGTCAACTGGATTTCTATTTTCTCAGTGGAAACCTTTCGCTCCTTATCCAATTTTCCTTCCTTGAATAGAGGTGGGGGCCTCAGGCACAATCTTTCCCCCATCTTCCTCCCTGCTTTGTCTTCTGTGCCTAGGAAGATTAAGACCATTTCACAAGCTCAACAGCAGCATGGTGATCTTAGTGATCCTCCTTTAGATGATAAAAGGACTTAAAATAACATCTCAATATAACCATGACCTAGCCCCAGGCGTAAGGTCACACAGCCACCTAGAAACATATTTAGGATTCCATTACTAACTTTGCTCAGACTGAAGAAGCTCCTTGGATAAGGAGCGAAAGGTTTCCACTGAGAAAATAGAAATCCAGTTGACATGATTCAAGCTACAGTCCTTCTTTGAGAGCTACAGTGGTTACCAGTCGGCTTTTGGATGCAGTTCAATGGATTGGTTTTCACCTGTAATGTCCTTCATGGCTCACAACCTGTGTGACTGCCTATTCTCAATAATATCTGCCTGTCTAATACAGTAAAATCTTCCTGGATTATTGCAATGCGCTCTATATGGGGCTGCCCTTGAAGATCATCCAGAAGCTACAGCTGGTTCAAAATGCAGCACTGCAAGCAGTGACAGGCACTTCTCACTACGCCCATTTGTCACTGCTGCTATATGTGAGCTGCATTGGCTGTCAGTTGGCTTCCAGGTGCAATTTAAAGTGCTGATTGTTATATAAAGCCCTTCATGGCATAGCGCCTGGTTCATTCAGGCAGAGTGGGTGTGCTCCAGATCTCCTCAATTAAAGGTTGCCATCTTGTGGGACTGAGGAAGCGTGCCATCTCTGTTGCTGCTGCTGCCCTCAGGGATAGCATCCCACCAGAGATATGGAGGGCACCCATTCTCCTGGGATTCCAGAAAGCCCTTAAGACCTGACTTTGCTCCCAGGCCTGGGGTTAATGTATTTATGGGGGCCCTGTTGTGTTTTTATTGTTATGGTTGTTTTTAGTCCGGGCTGTCACGTTCTAGTTTACGTTTATCTTTTTAACTGTTGTAATTGCATATTTGGATTTTGTAAGCTGCCCAGAGTCTACTGGAGTGGGCAGCCATAATAAACTTAATGAAATAAATAAATACATACATACATACATACATACATACATAGTAAGGTAAAGGTTCCCCCTGCACATTTGTGCAGTCGTGTCCGACTCTAGGGGCCGGTGCTCATCTCTGTTTGTTAGCCGAAGAGCCAGCGTTGTCCGCAGTCATGTGGCCGGCATGACGCGCGTGGAACGCTGTTGCCTTCCCACCGAAGTGGTACCTATTTATCTACTTGCATTTGCATGCTTTCAAATTGCTAGGTTGGCAAGAGCTGGGGCGAGTGCGGGAGCTCACTCTGTCACGCGGGGCTAGGGATTCGAACCTCCGAACTTGCAATCTTCCGATCGACAAGCCTGGCGTCTTACCCACTGAGCCACCACGCCCCATAAATACATACATACATAATACATAAATACAACCCAACTTATGAATAATAGAACGTATGACACAGAAACATTTGCAAATGGAGCAGCTTTTAAGTCCAGTAAACTGAAATAAAATACATACATAAATCTCCCTCCATATTCCTGCACTCAGGGAAGGCCATCTTCAAGGATCTCAGCCATCTCAATTGTTGCCTCCCTTTATGAAACAGCATTTCCCCAGATATTCAGACAGCTGCTACCCTGTTGGCTTTCAGGAAAGGAATTAAAATGTGGTTTTCCAGCAGGCCTTGGGGGCAGTATGTTGTAATGTTTTTCCCTCTGACAGTGGAATTCGTCGGCTAAATTTATTATGTTCCCAGTACTGTATGTGCATGTTATAGGATGTTGTTAATATAGTTTGATGTTATTATATTTTTATGTTTTAACCCAACTTATGAATGGTAGAACGTATGCCACATAAACATTTGCAAATGGAGCAGCTTATAAGTCCAGTCAACTGAAATAAAAATAATTAAAATGTTTCTCCTTCTAGATTGTAGGGTTACACAGTAAAATTTATGAGCAATTTGCTGCTTATGGAACTCACTGCCACAATATGTGGTTGTATGCATTGCTTAGCACCTTTTGTAATGGACTGGATAAATTAATGGAACAGGCAGGTTTTCAGTGACTATTTTGTCCATATTTGACAAAAATCTCCCTCTGAATACTAGACAATGGGAAGCAAAGAGGTAAAAGGAACAGCTGTTCATTTCATCCCCTATTCATGAATTTCCTAGAAAGATTGTTCTTACATTCTCAGCAAAATAGACAGTTTTGCAGAATTCACTTTAGTAGCAGAATCTAGATTTCTGCTTCTTGTATACATTTAATGCTTTAGGTATACAGATGGATCCTGATCAAACATTTACTAGTTAACGAGGAAAAGCTATTTAATTTTATCCCAAGCGGTGAGAGTTGGACTGACAGTGAAATGAAATCGCTCCTCAGCGAAACTCAATATTGTGAAGTAATATAATAGTGTGTGCTATTTTGCCCACACACACAATTTATTGACAGCTGGCAAACTGGAGATAGGACAAGCGAGCTGAAATGAAAGTGCAGAAAACTGAACTACAGGTTTCATTCTATCTTATTTTTTCTCTATTTAAGGTTAATTTTAAACAATACTGTACTGCAATCTTATCTACATTTACCTGAGAGTAAACCTCGCTCCATGCATTCAGTGGGAAACTTTAGCTTTTGTTATAGGGCTCGTTGACAGCAAAGGAACCTGCCAAGAATTCCTATTGATGTTAGCCCGCTTTGTTTATAGGGGCTGTGCATAGGTTTGCAACTTCAAGGAAGTTTCTCTTTCTTGTCTTCTCTCAGATTAACATTTGGCCCCTACATCTCTCAATGTTTACAAGATCTATAAAGACGCATCTCTTTTGCCTGGCTTTTGATTTTTAAATTGTTTACGTATTTATTTTATTTTAAGCTATGATAACTTATCTTCTGTTTTGGTTTTAAATATTGTTAGCCCCCTTTGATGCTCACCAGAGCAGAAAGACAGAATATGAAATAAATCAAGAATTACGAAACTAATGCGCGTAAAACCCTTACATGTCTAACGTGGGGGAGGGGAGCTCTAAAAAAAGTGCAAACGTGTCACAAAGGACATTTCCTCTATAAAAGAGAATCCAGAGCCTAAGGAGCTAGAACTTTTCAGACTGGTCCACCTGAACATAGTCTGCCAATCTTTCCTCCTACCCTTATTGGCCAATTCCTCATTTTCAAAGAGCCTACGGAGGAAGGGCTCATGGTCAAGGTGGCTGCTAGGGGCTCTCCAGACTGGCTGGCCACTAAAATGCCTATGTTCTGAGGATCACTTAATTCAGGGGTAGGGAATGTCAGGCCCGCGGGGCTCCCGCCCGCAAACCCCGCCCCCTTCCACGCGATTGGCTCCCGCCCACAAACCCTGCCCCCCAGTGCACGCAATTGGCTCCTGCCCGCAAACCCCGCCCCCCGGTCCGTGGAAATCCCAGAAACCCTGCCCCCCCCCCGGTCCCCAGTTATAAATATCCAAATGGCCCTTGGCAGAAAAAAGGTTCCCCACCCCTGACTTAATTCAAGGTAGTGGAAAAGGTAGTTGTCCCAGAGAGCCCCAGAGAGCCTCAACTATTCTGATATCTTGAAGAAAGCAGAGGCAGACCCGGAAGGCACCTGATCCAGAGAGCTGCATTTGTCCCAAGCTCTTGTTCTGAAGAACCCTTAGAATGAGGCATTTGAACTACCAGTGAGTTGGGAACATCCTGGCTATGTCGTACATGCTGGCTGGCCCTTGATGGTTTTGACCCAATCACACTGTTTTTGTAGAAATTCTTCGCCAACTAATTCACTTAGGGCACCAGTGAAGAGAATCTGCCTTCTTTTCAGTTTCACTGGAAACTATCCTTTGTCTTTTTGAACAACTTCTCCCAGTACAAAGAAACAAAAAAAAGTCCCCAACAGAGCTTGACTGTGCCATTATCTTATTCTACTGAAACAATGAGGGAAATGACCAAAGTAACTGGGCATGCATGATTCAGAATCCCCCCCTCAAAAGAATCATGCCCTTTCCAAGTTCTGCAGCTGAACAGTTGCTACAGGATGACTGGACTGTGGACCACATATGTAGGAATGCAAGTCGATACGATAGTTTTCTTTAACCTTGATAAGGCCTGCATGAACCTTCCTTCCTTCCTTCCTTCCTTCCTTCCTTCCTTCCTTCCTTCCTTCCTTCCTTCCTTCCTTTTTTCTATATACTTCACTCTTTCTGTTTTGATGCTTTGGTCCTACATCTTAACTTTGGTGGTACATCTGTAAACTAATTGTAAAAATTCCCATATTTACTGGTAGCTGGGAATTGAAATCCAACACATCTATGAAATATATAGGTTTGGAGAAGACTACTGTATATCATCTGCCAGACTTCTGCTGAAACTGGTTTGGCAATAGTAACATAAAACTTTTCTGGATCTACTTTAACCTGGTTCATATCTATATATCTCTATATATCTGAGCCATACTTTGCTTAAGCATGAAATATTAACTAGAGTTGGCTGGATTTGGACAAATCACTAAACAAATAATGGTTTACAAACCACAATGGCTGGGTTCATAAACATCTATAGCAATATTAAACAAACCAGATAATTGCTTAGCATGGCCCCTGAACCCATTCATTGTGGGTTGTAAAACAATCTAGAGAAAGAAATAAAAACAAAGCATTGCTATGTTCTTTGGAGGCTATCTCTGAGGGGGGTGGGGAGGAGGAGGAGGAGGGGGAGGAGGAGGGGGAGGAGGAGGGGGAGGAGGAGGAGGGGGAGGAGGAGGAAAAAGAAACACCCCAGGCTTAACAATTGTTGATAAGAAAGACAAAAAGTCTGGATAGTAGACATTGCAATACTTGGAGACAGCAGAATAGAAGAGAAAGAACTGGAGAAAATAAAAAAATATAAAGACCTGCAAATAGAAGTAGAATGACTGTGAAAAAAGAAAGCAAAGATAGTACCAATAGTAATAGGCGCCTTGGGTGCAATTCCAAAACATCTGGAGCACCACTTGAACACCATCGGCGTTGACACAATCACTATCAGTCAATTGCAAAAGGCAGCTTTACTTGGAACCGCTTACATCCTGCAACAATACCTTTAATATTAAACCACAACATCTGCCTATCCCAGGTCCTTGGGAAGGACTTGATAGGTGGACAAAAATGCCAGATCCAGTCTAAACATCTGGCTGACTGTGCAATCAACCATAATAATAATGGGGGAAATTGGAAAAGCTGTGGCTCCTCATGAAGCATTACATTCTTGATTATGAATAAACAAAACAAGGACTAAGAATAGATAGGAAAACATAAATCCTAAAATTTAACAGAAGTCACCATGAGGTCATTTCCCTACTAGCAATTTGTAGTACCTTCTAAAGTAATTTAAACATTGTTGTGCCAAAATTATACTAATGAGAACAAGCTTTGTATCATTTCACTAATGACTGGGTGATGCCATGAAGACGTGTAAGTCAACTACTGTAGTGGTGAAATGGCAAGAGTAAAATTTCTCTTCATAAACTACTTAGTTCCTCATAGAAATTATGTGATGAAAGTGCTAGGCAGGTCAAATGGACTGAAATAGGAATGGAAACAATGCCAGCAGCCTACAATGTCTTAAATTCTGCAATTGTTTTTTTCTCCTAGATTTGAAGTACAAATAATTTCACCTTAAAATACATGTTCCATATCCTGAGAATCAGTAGAAATTCAGTTTATCTATTTGATTTAAGTAGAGGTTCAAAAGGTTACACACTGCACCAGATATCAGTGAAGGCATTTTTAAACATTATCAGAGGAACATCAGCAAGGCTGGGTTAAACATCATGCGAGAGAGACCACAGTGATACTGCTTTGAATAGAAGTAAAGCCACGTCTTTCATGTGAATTGTGTATAGGCAGAAATGATGTCTATAAGGAGCTTTATTCTGTAGTGTGGAAGGAAAGAGAAGACAACCAGCAGCAAAGTGGATGGATGTCACTAATGGGTGCACTGTTGGAAGACCTGAAGGACCAGGTTGGGGACAGATTGTCATGGAGAAAATCTATCTATTCTATGTGGTTGCTAAGAGTCGACACTAATTTGATGGCACATAATCAATTAATTTTCCCTGTTGAGTGGCTACGTTCACATGTCACCTAACCCATGATTTTTCATTATGGCTATGTTCACAGATCACATAAAGGCATAAATCCTGGTTTACACACCATAATGACTTGATTCACACATTGCACTATGCCATAAGCAAACCATATTATGACTTAGGACAATTCTACGAAGTATCCTGTTTCATCCTCCAAGCCCTCTGAATTATTCTAACCAGAACTTGTCTGCAATACTTCAGTTGAACAGAATGGCAGAAAAGAGATGTTTTATGTATCTCTTTGTTGTCACCTACTGATCATCTGGATTTTTGCAGCTCAGATCTGGTAGCCGATTTCTGTCTTCTAATGTCTCACTGAGGTTGTGCTCAGTATGAATAGAGGTCTCCATGAGATCAGCACTCTCTCCATCTGGCCAATAAGTGGGGCACAGACATTACCAGGAACCTAGCACCTTGTTCA
The DNA here is from genome assembly GCA_023362775.1 of Charina bottae. Classification (NCBI taxonomy): domain Eukaryota; kingdom Metazoa; phylum Chordata; class Lepidosauria; order Squamata; family Charinaidae; genus Charina; species Charina bottae. Next base: position 940,785 of record JALMGJ010000017.1, on the reverse strand, counting down.
TCCTGGTAGTTATTCCTGTATTCCTTTTTATGGTGAAGAATAGGGGAAAAATCTGTGGCAGGGCAGCAGGACCCATTCCTTCTCTGGAGGCAGGACAAGGCAGTTGTTTTGCACCAACTCAAAACGCCCTACCCAACAGCAACACTTCAATACTCTCACCTCAGGATTTGCTCTGGAGGAGCAACTAAGATACAAGTTAATTGGCTCTACTGTAGAAGTGTGCTCAAAGACGAGTGCCATTGTGGGAATACAGGAGTACAGAACTGATCTCTACCTTAGTCAGCACAATCTCTGTGTGTTCTAGGTGCCTTAGTGTAATATGTAAATCCTGTCAGAGCATTTATGGTCACAATCCAAATCTACCAACTATTTTTCTAAGATGATAATGATGATTGGATTTGTTAAGGTCACCCAACTCCAAGACGACTTATATTTATAAGCCAAAACAAGGCAGACAGACTCTGAACTGTATAGGGTAGAGCAATATACAACAAAACAGAATAACTAAAGTATTATCAAACAGCTAACTGTGATGATGGCTTCAACAAAACTAAAGACCAAAAGCTCACTGGAATAGTACTGATTGAACTTACTTTCTAACAAACAAGGAGAGTCTGAGCCACCCATATTTCTGGGATAAGGTGTCCCATCAAGTCAGGGCCATCACCAAGAAGGCCTGTTGATCCAGGTCATAAACCTTACAGAATACATGTTAATATTAACAATCAGTCAAGAGAACACGCTGGTCATAGCAAACACTCTTTTCCAACAACACAAGAGACGACTCTACACATGGACATCACCAGATGGTCAATACCGAAATCAGATTGATTATATACTTTGCAGCCAAAGATGGAGAAGCTCTATACAATCAGCAAAAACAAGACCTGGAGCTGACTGTGGCTCAGATCATGAGCTTCTTATTGCAAAATTTAGGCTTAAATTGAAGAATGTAGAGAAAAGCACTAGACCAATCAGGTATGACCTAAATCATATCCCTTATGAATATACAGTGGAAGTGAGGAATAGATTTAAAGGATTAGATCTGGTAGACAGAGTGCCTGAAGAACTATGGATGGAGGTTCGTAACATTGTACAGGAGGCAGCAACTAAAACCATCCCAAAGAAAAAGAAATGCAAGAAAGCAAAGTGGCTGACTGATGAGGCTTTACAAATAGCTGAGGAAAGAAGGGAAGCAAAAGGCAAGGGAGAAAGGGAAAGATATAAACAACTGAATGCAGAATTCCAGAGAATAGCAAGGAGAGATAAGAAGGCCTTCTTAAATGAACAATGCAAAGAAATCGAGGAAAACAATAGAATGGGGAAGACTAGAGATCTCTTCAAGAAAATCGGAGATATCAAGGGAACGTTTTGTGCAAAGATGGGCATGATAAAGGACAAAAAAGGCAGGGACCTAACAGAAGCAGAAGAGATTAAGAAGAGGTGGCAAGAATACACAGAAGAACTATACAAGAAAGATCTTAATATCCCTGATAAATACGATGGTGTGGTCACTGACCTTGAGCCGGACATCCTAGAGAGTGAAGTCAAGTGGGCCTTAGGAAGCATTACTAACAACAAAGCTAGCGGAGAAGACAGTATCCCAGCTGAGCTATTTAAAATCCTAAAAGATGATGCTGTTAAAGTGCTGCACTCAATATGCCAACAAATTTGGAAAACTCAACAGTGGCCACAGGATTGGAAAAGGTCAGTTTACGTTCCAATTCCAAAGAAAGGCAATGCCAAAGAATGTTCAAACTACCGTACAATTGCGCTCATTTCACATGCCAGCAAGGTTATGCTCAAAATCCTACAAGCTAGGCTTCAGCAGCATGTGAACCGAGAACTACCAGAAGTGCAAGCTGGGTTTCGAAGAGGCAGAGGAACTAGAGATCAGATTGCCAACATTCGCTGGATCATGGAAAAAGCAAGAGAGTTCCAGAAAAACATCTACTTCTGCTTCATTGACTACGCTAAAGCCTTTGATTGTGTGGATCACAACAAACTGTGGCAAAGTCTTAAAGAGATGGGAGTACCAGACCACCTTACCTGTCTCCTGAGAAACCTGTATGTGGGTCAAGAAGCAACAGTTAGAACCGGACATGGAACAACCGACTGGTTCAAAATTGGGAAAGGAGTACGACAAGGCTGTATATTATCACCCTGCTTATTTAACTTATATGCAGAGTACATCATGAGAAATGCCGGGCTGGATGAATCACAAGCCGGAGTTAAGATTGCCGGGAAAAATATCAACAACCTCAGATATGCAGACGATACCACCCTATTGGCAGAAAGTGAAGAGGAACTAAAGAGCCTCTTGATGAGGGTGAAAGAGGAGAGTGCAAAAGCTGGCTTGAAACTCAACATTAAAAAAACCCAGATCATGGCATCTGGTCCCATCACTTCCTGGCAAATAGAAGGGGAAGAAATGGAAGCAGTGACAGATTTTATTTTCTTGGGCTCCAAGATCACCGCAGATGGTGACTGCAGCCATGAAATTAAAAGACGCTTGCTCCTTGGAAGGAAAGCTATGGCAAACCTAGACAGCATATTAAAAAGCAGAGACATCACCTTGCCGACAAAGGTCCGTATAGTTAAAGCTATGGTTTTTCCAGTAGCAATGTATGGCTGTGAGAGTTGGACCATAAGGAAGGCTGAGCGCCGAAGAATTGATGCTTTCGAGCTGTGGTGCTGGAGAAGACTCTTGAGAGTCCCTTGGACTGCAAGGAGGTCAAACCAGTCAATCCTAAAGGAAATCAACCCTGACTGCTCATTGGAAGGACAGATGCTGAAGCTGAAGCTCAAATACTTTGGCCACCTAATGAGAAGAGAGGACTCACTGGAAAAGACCCTGATGCTGGGAAAGACTGAGGGCAGAAGGAGAAGGGGACGGCAGAGGATGAGATGGTTGGATGGCATCACCGATGTAATGAACATGAATTTGAGTAAACTCCGAGAGACAGTGGAGGACAGGAGGGCCTGGCGTGCTGTGGTCCATGAGGTCACGAAGAGTCGGACACGACTGAACGACTGAACAACAACAAAAACAACACAGCTAATCTACATTTACCTGCTCAGAAATAAGCATATCTGAGTTCAAGGGGGCTTTTTCCCCTCCACTTCAGCCTTGGTACTTACAGTATTATCTTTGTTAAAAAAATTCATTTGTGTAAGCCAGCAATGGGCAGCTCTAGACAGTTGTTGAAGGGCCATGGTTAGGGATGGTGGGAGTTGTGATCTGGGGCACATTGGGGCTTAAATATTTTTTTTCTTCCTAGCGTTTTCCCGCAAGTTCAGGGTCCGCTTTTTCGGATCAATATAACATTAAATAAAATTTAAAAAAAAACTACCAAGAGTGACTACATATCACAAAGAGTCTTACAAAGTAAAACAAAAAGCTAGATTGTAAGTCCGTTGGGACAAAACGGCTTTGAATTCTCCAGAAAGAGTTGGTGGTTTCGAATACAAAATATTAGTGTAGATACGATACAAATTCTTATCAAAGAACGGGCAGAAAAAAGAGCTCCAAGAACAATGAACAAGTCTAGCAAAGCTGTGCTACAATCACCGTCTTTCTGTTCTATTCAACTTGCCCGGCCAACTTTTTAAGGTCCTTGAATGGATCCCCCGGAAGACTATGGTTCTGCCATCTTTCAAAAGAGCCGCCAAGGCTTCAAACCCTGGGCTGCGACGCCCCATCCAATTATGGCCGTTCCGTGAGCACGCCGCCCTTTGGATTCATTTGCCCGTAGCCACAATGGCGGCCGGGACAGACCGCGTTCAAAGCAGCGGAGGGAACCAAAAAAAAAAACTCCACCTCTTTTAAGATGGCCGCTTCCCGTCTTCACTGCCTGCGCTCGAGAAGGCCCCGCGAATCACACGGCGGACAATCCAGCCGCGAGCCGGAGCCCAACTTCGCCCCCGTCGCTTAGCTTCCACCAATGAGAAATCCCCGTCGGCTCGCGCTGGGCCGAAACGGCGAGGTTCCGTTGCCTGCCCCGTCAAAGCGACAGCCCAAACAGCCAATGAGTTTTCAGCCTCGAGAAGGAGTCGAGGGCGGAGCCTTTCCGAGCCGCCATTTTGTGAGTCTATATAACACGTAGCCGTTGGATCCGCTCCTGCTACTCCGGCGCCTGCACCTCGCTTCCCTTCGGGCCGCCTTCGTGTGCCATGGACGGGTGAGCTCTAATGAGAGCGTGGCGGGCGGAGGGAGGGGGTAACTTGTGAGGTGAAATTACTTCAGGACGGAGGGGAGGGGAGGGCAGGGGCTCGTGGCTTACTTGGCCGTGTCGAATAACTGAAGCGAGGGAGCGGCCGCTCTCCGTCTGCCGTGAGAGAAATCGCCAGATTCCAGGGGACGCGGGTGTAGATGTGCGGGGGAGGCAGAAACTAGGCCACTCTCACATCATTGTGGCGAAAACTTTGGACGAGTTCTCGAGACAGAATTGAGAAGACCGGAGACCCGTCCTGCGACAGCCCCCTTGCTCCCTCTTCCCACTCGCGGGATTTCCCCTCCTTCTTTTTTAAAGTTCTGCGCCGGCGCCGCCATCGCGCGCCCCACTTTTTGCCTTCGGGTGCAGCGCGCGCTCCCGACCTTCCCTGGACGTTCTAAATCCTCCGCCCGCGCGCCTCTTCCCGCCCCGGCTGACCCGCGCGCGCGACCTAAATGCCGCTGCCAGTATTTGCGCCCCGAGTTCTGTCTACAACGTTTTCCGCCTCCCATTTCCGGCACATGGTTCAGGTTTTCCCCAACCTGGTCTCCCACCCCCGGTTGCGTCGGACTCCAGCTCTCATCCAGGAATGTGCTCGTTGGGGGAAGCTCGTATATCTACGTGGGGTGTGCCGGGTAGGGGTAAACGTCGAGGCTTTGCTCTGTCTCCTCCCCTCTTTGCTCTTACTCAAATCCCAAGTGCGTGACTTGCTCAACATTCCGGATATGAACGCGCCCGTATGTCCTCGCCCTCCCTTCTCCATTTTTTTATTAACTCTCAAGGTGGTTCCTGCGGGGATCGGCTGCCTCGTGCTCGTCTTTTGGCCACGCCCCCTTCCCATATTTCGCCTCCTTCCGTCGCCCGGATATTAATTAACCTAAGGGCTTTCTTTTCTGTCTCCGCCCTATCCCCACTCTTGCTTCTCAATGGTTTAAAGAAAAAAAATTACTTTGGAGTGGGGAGACTTAAAACACGTGCATTAAAGAGAAATAAGGGTACAGTCCTTTATTCGGTTTATATGCTGTCTTATGACAAAAAAGCTGGAGGAGTGCTAAGAAGAGTTAAAATGGTTGAGTTGGAATAAAAAAATTCGTGTGGTGGTGGGAGATTGACACAATTGGGAGATCAAAGACATTTAGCCCTAAAGAGTAAGGGTTATGGAGGGAGATACAAAAACAGATAAATGATGTGGGGGGAGATAAAGGGAAGTCTAATGAGTTCCATTCTAATCACCCTGAATGTTCATTCATAATGTAATACCTGATGATGTCGTGGCTAGGCGAAGAACAACACTGAGCCTAGGAATTAAGCTCTAGATCATAGCTTTACAAAGTGTGTGTCGTGCACAAACCCGGAAGCGCTGATGGAACTGGAAGAAGCGGCACCCCCACCAATCGATGCCGCCACTGATTGGTGGGGGTGCCACTTCTTCCGGTCCCCCAATCAGCGCTTTCAGGTTTGCGCGCGACACACCAGGACACCGCAGGCCGCGCCGCCGCTGTTGGTGTGTGTCACCCTAAGGCGGGTCCGGCCTGACTTTCTTGGACGGTCACCCAAGGTCTTTGAGAGGCTGTGAACGCGTTTCTCATCCTGGAAAGTGCCCCCTCCTTCGCCCAAGATCTCCATAACAGATTATTTGATGTACTGTATTCAGAGCAAGTTCTTTTACCTAATTGGTTTTCATTCCATGACACCCATCTTTTAAAATCTTTGAGTCTTAGGTCCCTTTCCTTCAGTTGTCTTGTTCCAAGTACTTTCTAATCAGAGTGAAACCTAGTAGTATCTTTCTCTCTTCGGTATAGTTCCCTACCCTATCTTTATTCAAAGTATTTTATCCTGCTCTTTTAAGGCAGAAGGCTTCTCAGAGCAATGAATGTCTGTAATAGGACAGTTCTCCCCTCAAGTTTACAGTTCATTTTAAAAATGAAACCCATGGAAGAAAAGCAGGGAAGAAAGTTCATGTATCAGTTTGTACTATTAAGACTAGCTCAGGTAGACAATCACTGTCAACCAGGTAATGGCTGCAGAATGCCAAAAGCCAATGGAATCAATAAATAATTTAGTTCTGAATATTTAAAAACTCAAATGTGAAATTTCTGATCCCCTAGCACAGAGCTTTCCAAACTTTTCACGTTGGTGACACACTTTTTAGACATGCATCATTTCGCGATACTCTTACAGCAGGGCATAATTTCATGACACACTCTTACAGCAGGGCACAAGGCAGGCACTAGGACCTGGGCGGAATCACAGCAGGTTTGGAGGCAGCAAGGCAGAAGGCAGGCACTAGGACCTGTGTGGAATCCTGGCAGGGCTTGGAGGCAGCAGCAGCCATGACACACCCAGACACTGCAGCTGACCGGACATAGAGTTTGGAAAGCTCTGCCCTAGCAGAATATTTTAAAAGAGATCTGTGGGACATCTGGGAAACTATAAGCTGGTTAGCTCTAAGCAAACTGTTAGTAAAGGAAAATTAATTAAACACATATTGAACAAGTGTTTCTGAAGGAAAATTAGCATGGATTCCACAAAGATAAACCTTGTTCTATCATTTGAAAGTGTCAACAGTACTTAACAATATTATGTACTTGCATTTTCAGAAAGTCTTTGATGAAGTTCTTCATCAAAGGCTCTTGAGTAAACATAGTGGTAGAGATAAAAAGAGCCTGTTTTGAAAACAGCAAAGAGCAGGAATAAATGGACAGTTTTCTCAATGAAAGAAATAAGATGTAGAGCAGGGCTTTCCAAAGTTTTCCCGTGGCGACACACCAACCGCCGTTGGTGTGTCGCCGCGGGAAAACCCGGAAGTGCTGCTGTTGCGGCAGCACGCAAAAACCCGGAAGCGCTGCTGCCGCTTTCGAGTTTTTGCACGCTGCCGTTGGTGTGTCGCCGCGGGAAAACCTGGAAGCGCTGATGATGATCAGCGCTTCCGGGTTGTGTGGCGACACACAGTTTGGAAAGCTCTGATACAGAGGTTCTTGATTGTGGCAAGCAAAAAAATAAAGGGTCATTGTTGAGACTGGTGCTTTTTAACTTGTTCATAAATTATCTTAATAAAGGAATAAGCGATGAATTACCCAAATTTGCAAATGATTCTAAACCATCAGGGTAATAAAAAGCAATTTTAATTGTAAATATCTTTTTTAATTTGGTGAATGGTCAACCAAATGGCAGAGGTAGTTTAATGTACGTAATTTAGATAAGGGTAAATAAAATAAATAAAAGGGTAAGGGCAAAATTTAGGTAAGGGTAAAATGAGATTTAAAAAACTTCACATACATAATGAGCTGTCTGTATGAAACCAAGGCTTTGGGTTCATAGTAGATAGCTCAGTGAATAAAACTCAGTGTGTGACAGCTATGAAAAAGGACTGCTAGCAACATCAAAGGGATTGAAGATAAAAAATGCCAACATTGTAATGTCCTTATATAAATCTAGTTCTCTATAGTTCTGATCACTACATATAAAAAAACAGGAAAAAGCATAGGAGACAACTAAAATGATCAATGAGTTTGAACATGTTTCCTACAAGAAAAAAAATACTTGAATGCAGGTTGGAGAAAAGGCAACTGAGTAGGAACATAATCCAGGTTTTTAAAATCATGCATGATATGGCAGAAGTAGGTAGTGGTTTTTCTTCCTAGTCTTAAAAATTAGTACTAGGAGATCATACAGTAAAGCTAATTGGAGATTTAGAACAGACAAAAGAAAATACTTAACACAGAGTATACGTTGTGGAAATTATTATCACCTGATGATGGCCATTGCCTTTGAATGGTTTAAAGGGGGATTGAATAAATTATTGGTGAACAGGTTTGTTCAAGGGGTATTAATCTTGATACTCCATGTTACCTCACTGTTGGATGCAACATACTTCCAAGTACAATTTCAGGGAAACAACAACTGGAGGGGAATATGTCTCAATCTCCTAATTGTGAACATCTCTGGCTATACTGCAAAATAAAAGGACTAAGATGGACCGTGGCCTCATCCATCAAGACTATTCTGATATTTTTGCAACTAGTCCTGCTTTGCTTCTCTTCTTTTATTTACTGTGAACCTTCTTACTGGTAACTGAGTTCAAAATCTAGACTCAAAATACATTTAGAAATTGCCATCTTCTTTGCTGCTGATCTATTTAAGCAAGGTCTTTAAAGCTATTTCATTGAATAGGAATCCTTTAATTCTTTGCCTCTTTCTTGATTATTTTATTAATTTTATTACATTTTTTCTATATGTGAAATTGTAGCCCTTTACCTTCCTCTTTGCGAATGTGGTCAGGACTGTATCTTAGAAATATGGTCTCCTCGTCCTCTTGTCATCAACCTTCAGAAGAGAGGGCAAGTGATGAAACATAGATCACAATGCAAACTCCTCTCTTTATGTAGTTGTGTGAGATATTGAGATGCAGTTATAAAAGAGTGAGCTTTTGTTGTGTTGCCATACCATGTTTTGTCATGTTGGTGTCACCATGAGTAGCAGACATCTCTGCATCCCATCCCCCATATATCAGACATCTGTTGTTGGAGATCCTGTATGAACCTGGTCAAGTTTTTAATAGGTCTTTTTTTTGTTTGGTGACAAGTATACCAGGCAATCTGGACAAAAGTTGTCAAAACTCTCTAAATGATAGGTACAACTATATCTAGGTAGTTGGACTAGCAAGTACTTTGTTCATTTGCAAAACTGAGTTGCACAACCCCCCCCCCCCCTAACTTTTTCTCTATCCATTCTTGGAATCAAGTTTGGCTGGTCTTCACTTACAGTTCCTTTTAAAAAAAAAGTTTAGCATGTAGTTATAATAGCATGGTTAGTGTGTTTGTAGCTCTTTCTGTATGCTCCTGTTTTTTTATGCCAAGAAAGGTTTTCACTTGCTTTTCAATGCATTGTAGATGCTCTTGATGGGAACTGCATAATTTCTTCCTTCTGCAAACCTGGAAAAATAAAATGCTTCCTGTTACACTTTGCATGAGAATCAAGGCTTTCCCTGCAGGCTTTAATAGGTGGGAGCTTGTTAACTGGGTGTGGAGAGCATCATATATCTGAGATCTTTCATATCTTTTGCTTTTTATCTGAGTTGTCTAAAGGTGACTTTGAACAATAAAAAGTTGTAGAAATTAGCAGGAATTAGAATGTTTGCATGGACCTCAGGGGAGGCAAATGATACCCACACTGTGATATCATGTATAATGGCATTTGTATAATGACGTCACAGCATGTGAGTTGTCATTTTGGGGTCACTCATTATTGCAGATATCACTGTATGTTCAATGCCAGGTATGTAACATTACATCCTCTTTATTTTAACCAACCTGTCAGGTAGTCAATATTATTGCCTCTTAAAGTATGGGAGTTTCTGCCACAATTAACTAGATGGTGACTACACTGCCACATCAGCTTCTTATCCAAAGCCAGCTTCTGAAGCTAAGTTCTAAGCTGATACACACAGTAAACATTTTGGTGACTTAATACACCTTATTTCTCAAGAAAAGCTGCAGAAAAATACATTGCTGATACTCAGTGGCTTGCAGCTGTCTTTTGGTGGTGTTATTGAGAGGATTCATCAGTTATGAAAAGGCTAGATTTGCCAGGCACCACTGGATATTGGGTTGACAATTTGGTCCATCTCCTGTTATTTTGGACAATCCCATCATCTCCATCTAACATGAGCAACAGCAGGAACTGTGGGAGTTGAAAATCAAACATCTACAGGGCTTTCCAAAGTGCTGCCACTGGTGACACACCAGCGGGAGCGGCGGCGCATGTGGGGGGTGCGGGCGACGGCGTGGGGGGGCGCGTGCCGCTGCTTCCGGGTGGTGTGGCGACACACTTTTGTGTCGCGACACACAGTTTGGAAAGCTCTGATCTACTGGATGTGTAGAGGGATAACGAACAATTGCAGAGTACATATTGCTCTGTGCTCAGTGTCTGTAATGAACCAAGCTAATTAAAGCAATTAACCAAACAGAGCAGTAAGAGAATATCATGCCATTTCTTGAAAGAACTTAAAGCCTCTTATGCAGCCTTTGTTCTTTTTCCATGTATCTCTCTGTCTGTGTGAATACTACTTCAGTATCACTCACGGAAATTCTTATATGCAGTGCTGATGCTGGGAAAGGGGTGTGTAGGACGTGCATGCAGGGACAGTGTCAGCTCCCTTAGGGCTGCCGTGGCTGCCAAGAGAGCATAGGATCTGTTGAAACAGTTGTAGACTTTGCAAGGAGGGCTGATGAGTTCATTAAATCGAGGGATAAAAAAATCATACTTGATGCTTAAGATTTCAAGCAAGGGGTGCAACCTCGTTATTTAGTCTTGAAAGTCAGGTTTTAGATGTAGTTATTTGTCTGCAGTGAACAATCAATCTTGTACTACCTAATTAAGTTGCTGTGGGAGGCACTATCATATTCAAAAGCCTACTTCTCTGAACTATATTATAGAGTTGGGTGGAGTGCCTTTTTTCAAGCTTAATAGAATTTGTTTCATTCGGCTTGTCCTCTAACTTGTTTTGAGCATGTGGAGATAAATGTTTTGGCCTGAAAGTAGTCTGAAGTCTAGCTGTGTCACATTCTTAGGGAGTGCAGTTTTTTGTGGTATTTGGAATAGACTTACTGGGAGAGATGCATCTTCCTATGAACTAAATTTCTGTTTACTTATTGGTGTCCACCACCATTTTAAGTACACATTATTTTTGCTAAGAATTTCACATTTTAATCGTCATTTCACTTTATTTCACCTATCCTTGATATATATGTAAATCAGCTAACTCTGTAATCTTTTTCTTTTTTTACAGCATTGTCCAAGATATAACAGTTGGTACAAAGGTAGGCATTTTATTCTTCTCATTGTTTCAGCAACTATATGTTGTAAGCCATTATATTCTCACAAAAGCAAGCTGCTTTATGACTTTGGTCTCTGAATGACTTCATTAATGAGATGAGACTTCCATTGTAATTACCACATTGATATTGTGTGGTGCTTCGGTGATGTTTTTTTTTTGGCTGTATTCCAGGGGAACAGGTTCCACAGAGACATCTTGGGAAGATTGCTAATACCACACAAACTCCTTTGAAAAACAACTTTCCCCTTTCATATTCAGTCTTTTAGACTGTAAAACTCCAAAAGAAAGCATTAGGTTCTTGCAGTGTATACAGATTAATGGTGAGATTGTACAGGAACATGCCAGAATTGTGTGAACTCTGGAATGCTTCTGGGATATTTGGTGATAAGCAAGATTTCTTTGACAGTTTTGTGCAAAGAGGGTAACTTGAAACTTGACAATCTAAACAGTATTAGATGAATTCAGTTCTGTTTGTGAGAGGATATTTTTTGAGGCTTTCAGGTTTCCCTAATGCACTTGAGAAGTCTTTGTTGAAAGGCTGGTTCTTAATTAAAAACTAGTTAAACAACTTTGAATACAACAAAGCATGATTATTCAGTCTGGATATTTTGGTCCTAGATTTGTCACCATTAATTATAAAAACTGGCAATGGTGAGTAAACATATACCAGCAAACATAATGAGGAATAGGTGTTCTGAGAATGCACCCTACTCTCTTATCTGGAGACATAGTAGTCTTAATGTATTGCTATCTATGATAGATTTCCTTAAAATGTGAATCTTAAAGGAGTATTCTAGACAGCAAGATTTCCAGTCAAAGTTTACCAAAATTGTATTTGCATAGGTGAGCAGGAAGGGAAGGGTGATATGATTAAAATCTGAGTTGTGTAGAAAAAGAACTCTTGATTTTGGAAACTAGGGTACACTAATTATGTTGAGGGCTGCTTGGAGCTGAAGTCTGAAATACTTAAAATATTTGAGATGTCTCAGTTTTTTGCATCTGAGAAAGCTGCTTTTAGCTTTTAAAAGTTGTTTTACTAAAGAATTAGAAGTATTTCTGAAGTGCTGCTGTTGCTACAGTATTGATAATCCAAGAAATAAAAAAAATACCTTGGATTCTCAAGACTTCAATAAAGTATATTATTATAAAGTTATACCTCATGTAAACTTTAACCGTGGAAAGTATAATTCACTGACTTGGCATGAAATTGATGCCTAACTCCCTCATCACATAAACAGACTGGGATATCTACGTATTACTACAGAAGTAGTGCAGGCTCTGTAATGTGCTTCATTATACTCTGCTTTGACCTTGTTAGAGAGCAGTTCACTCCACCAGGCTAGATAGACCTGCTATTGTAGGGAGACCAGGATCTTTGCCATGGAAACGATGTTTATGGCTTCAGGCCACAAGCCAAGAATGTCAGTGAAGAAATTCCAGCTCTCAGTGTGCATCTTCAGTTCAAGGGCTGTTACAAGCTGGCTCTTGGTGGGCTTGCTGTAACAGGCTTTATCACATATGTGAGCCACATGTGTTGACATAAAGAAATATTAACTAATGGTTCTCAGTCTGAAAATATGGAAAGCATGTAGAGTATGCAGATTTGTGAGTTTTCTGCAAAATTTACCCTTTAATTCAGGAAATTCTTGTAGGGAGTAAATTGCTGTCTTTAATGTTGCTAAAAGTTTTTTTTATTTAATTCTGAATTGGTAAATGAGGTGGTAGGGGAAAAGACAACAAGGAAACATGATTAATTTAAACTTATGTGAGTACAGTAATCAAACATTTAAACCTAATACTGCTGGTGAATGGTGTTTTTGGGAGCCACTTTGTGTTAGTTGGCTGGTGTGTGTGTGTGTGAATTTTAGTTTTTGTTAGCCACCCAGAGTTTCATTTGTGAGGTGGGTGGCTCGCTCTATCTATCATGTATTATGGCTTCATGTGATAGGCTGGTTCATACAACATGCTGAATCATAAACTATTGGGCCTTATTCTAGTGTTGTATGAACCTGGTTCTTGTATTGCAAATTAAGGAGCATTTAGATGATAGTTCTCATCCAGAATCTGAAGTGGTTTTTTCCTGTTATATCACCTTCCATAATATATCTTACTGTGTTTTTTGGCAGTGTGCATATGTTGTATTAACTTTTCGATTTACTGCAGTGCCATATGTGGTACAACCTTATTAATCTGTTTGGTAATCTTATGAAGCAATGATAACAGTTTGGTCTCACAGAGTAAATCAGAAAGTTTTAAAACAAATTTTGCATTTGAAAATATAGAAAATGAATATCAGGATAACTACTCTGGTGGAAAATACTGATTTCCCCCTGCCCTCCAACCAGTAGTATTTGTTCTATTTATACTCTATCAGTGTGGAGAAAAGAGTTTCATGAAAGCTGTGCTAATAAGGCTTCACACTGCAAAAGAATCTTTCAAGTAAGCAGTAAGTTTTTAAAAAAAATCAGGTACGGGTCAGTCCTTGTTTCGTGATTGCCTCAGACAGTGAACATTTGCAGTTATGACAATGATGAAAAAGTAACTTTGCGACTAGTCCTTACATTTATGACCTTTGCAGGTCTGTCAAGCAAAGGAAAGATGAAGTAAGATTGTAAGCACAGTCACTGTTTCACTTTGACGCTTCACTTAATGACTGAGTTGCCGGTCCCAGTTGTCGCTAAACAAGGACTACCTGTATCTTGTTTTAAATATAACAGCTAGAAATAAATTTTCTGATAATTTAGCCTTCAAAGCCCTGAGAATTAACAAGGAAATAGCATAGTGTAGAATCACATGGCCTTAACAGATGGCAGCGATATAGGAGATAGCAGGACTGTAGGCTACTGCTTGATGTCAAAAAACAAAAAACATGACAAATGTCTGTATTGTTGCAAGGAAAACATTATGCACATGCAGTGCTAATCTCTAGGAATTAAGCTTTGCTTGAGGTAGGTCTAGTCTGGAACTAACTAATAGAAAAATAAGTTTCATTTGCAGAATGCAAGATTAGTAGCAGATATAAACTAAGCTAGTTTCTCAAGCCACACATGTTTTTTGCATCTAGTTTCTTGCGGAGAAATGCAGTAAGTAATCCAACTGCAGATTTGATTAAAATGTTGTGTTTGCTGGCTATTATTTGTCTAATTGTTGAGTTTTTTCATATTATCAACACTTGTAGCAGTATTAAATCATCTGGCCTTTTTAAAAGAAGTGACCATCTTATCTGTCATTACATTTAGACAATCTTGGTGCCAATTTCATCTGGTTTCTACTAATAGACTATGGCTGAATTGACAGATTATTTAGCCATAATTGGTTTGTTGACTATTCCGAAATAATCTGATTTACATATAATATGAAGCCATAAATTAGTTTAAATTTATTCAGCGTGTTTAAATGTACACATTGTGGTTAACCTAGGCCAAAAAAAATCACATTATGGTAGTCATCAGTGAAAAATAGTCTTAATTTACCTAAGTACTAAGATGTCAAACACTTTTTGCTATAGAATGCGTCCTTAGAGATGGCTTTTTTTGCTTTTAAAAATAACCATTAGGTGAAATTATTCCCCCACCTTTAAGTCCAAGCTAAGCCAATGGCAAGAACTGCAGGAAGGCCAGGTCAGTGATAAGCTTATTGAGTTGAAACTGGTATTTGTAACTGAGTACACTGCTTAAGAGTCAGAGGAACAGCAGGCTAGTTACAAACATTAAAGAGAGATTGAAGGTTTCTTAATCTAATCTTATTAAGTCTGGCTAGGAGTAGATAAACAGGTATCAAGTAAGGGAATGCTCTAGTTAACTAAGTGGCTGCAAATGTGTTACAAAAGAGCCAGTTTGGTCTAGTGGCTAAGGTGCTGGGCTAGAAACCAGGAGACTGAGCTTGGGCTAGTCACACACTTTCAGCCCAACTCACTTCACAGGGTTGTTGTTGTGGGGCAAATAGGAGAAGGAGGAAGTATTAAGGAGTATTAGGTATGTTCGCAGCCTTGAGTTATTTATAAAAACAATAAAGGTGGGATAAAAATTAAATAAAACTGAAATACTGTAGTTCTGATACTCCTGAAAATTTGTTTATTTTAAAATGAAGCAAGTTATAAAACATTTGTAAACATATTCATATGAATTTCTACAATTAGACAAGGCCAAGTGTTTAAACTGGGACCCTGCTGCTCCCTTGTGGGTTTTGGGGGGGGGGTTTGCCATAATTGAACTAGTTTGAGGCTGAAATTAGTTTTCATAGTTTCATTTGTAACTGCCAGTCATTTGATTGAAAGGTTCAGTGGGATAAGGGTATCTCCACATCTATCTTTGTCAATCCCATATCATATCAAAACAGGCATGCTGTTTGGGTCCACATCTAGCCCAATGCTTCCTTTTCCACCATTATCCAGTGGTGCACTTATGAAGTGGAACAGCTGGAAATTTCAGCTGAGAGACCTAGACACTAGATGAATTCACATTGCGCTAACAATTTATTTTGCCACAGTTGGTGTTGACTGTTTTGTAGTCTGATTTATACAAACTAAATAAGTAAACTTGAAACTGTATAAAATGTGCAAGAATATGTAAGAAAACTTAGGCAGAAGGTTCTGTGTTCACTGTAGTGGAATAAATGCATTAAAACTTGGTTTGGATGAGAATCATGCAGTGCCATGCACTTGTAAATCCTGGTAGCTGTTAACTTGGGTGTGGAGTGCTCTATCAGACAAGAAAGACTGCATTACTCCGAGTTCAAGAACTCTGAGCCGTTTAACAGCCACACTTCAGATCCATTCAGAGTGGAGTTTTATTTTATGATTTGTCTCCATAGTAGCTGGAGGAAGTCTGGACAAGGCTAAGGAGCACATTACAGCAGAACATAGCTGTGCTTTGAGCAGTCATAAAACCTTTTTGAAAGATAGGCAAAAAACTGATTAACAGCTTAGGACCCAAAAATTTGCAGAATTCCCAGGCACCATGGATAGTGATAAGGGAGTATAGAAGTTCTAATACATTATGAAGGGCACCAGTTTTCTATATTGTGTTTAAAATTGGCCTACCTCTTTCAAGTAATAAATGCTATGCTCCTAAGTTTATTTCCTTCTTATGTATATCTTATACCTGAACAAAGGTGGAGAAAGTGATCCAACAATAATTAGCCTGTGCATTAGAATGTCAGAAAATGACTTGGCTTCTAAGTTAGTGCAGAGCATAATTCAATCTAATACGACTGGAGCTGAGTTTTTTAACCTTCCAAGGAACACTAGAACTAGAACCACTGATGTATCTAACTCATAACTATCCTGCCTCTTGCAGAGTATAATTTATAACAGTAGTAATAAGTCTACTTTTATAGGAAGAAGAAAAATACTTTATACCTCAAAATTAAAATAGGGATCTATCATTTCTCTTAATTAAAGCAAAACTTTTATTGATTCACATTCCTAAAGTTTGCTTGACCTACCTAACTTGTTTGTGGCCTCAAAAATACTGAGAGTGTGGGGAATGAGGGAATATATAGCAATAATTATTGGAAATGCCAACTAAATTAAAACAACTTAAGAGGAGGTATTTCAGTTAACAGAATGTTAATCACATGTTAATTGTGTGGCATGGAAAACAGGATATTTAATTGGCTGAAAGATACTTGAAAGAAATACAACTAGCCAGGACTCCCTTTGTGCCCACATTGAAAATCTGAGGGAAGAAAATCATAGTATTGAATAATAAAAGAGAAATCCTTTCTGATTTTAAAAGCAGTTAAACTATCTTGTTTCTCATAGCCAAGTTGGCTGATCTCAAAAAGCTAAGCTTCATTGGGCATGGGGAAATTGCAAGGGTACAGGCTAGACAGGAAATGGGGAGCATGCGGGAAGAAGGCAGTGGTAAATGGCTTTTGTATTTTTATCAAGCAAACAATATGATGTGTCCATGAAGTTACCAGGAGTTGAGTTAAAGGAGGCTCCTTATATTCTGTCTAAAGTTTGGATGTTTGCAGAGGAAAGTAGTCATATAAAAGCATAAAATTAATTCTTAATAGGAGTGAAATGTAAGTAAAAGAAAAAAACCCAGCAATTAAACTCAGGCAAGTCCAAGTTTATGATATCTTGGTCAACTGTTAAATATGAGTAATTTGTTTTCCAGTTCCCAGAATAATAGTATTCTCTTAGTTTTAGAGTTCTGTGCATGCCAGTATTCTCACCTAGCTGCTCTGAGTAGAAGGGTGGGCCAGTGTGTTCATAACTAAATATGTAATGATGCTTTGAGATCCCATAATGTCTGTTATAGTACAAGTCATTTTTTTAATTTTTAGTTTTTGCTTTAATACAAACAAAAAGACTGCAGAAACATAGTTTATATTTTTATTATTTAAAATTTGTATTACCGCCCATCTCCTCCAACAAGGGAACTCTGGGCGGTATAAGAAATAATTTATATATTATTTATATATAAGAAATAATTTAGCCTAGGTTTTTTTTTAAACTTTAAAGACCCTTTCTCTTTTTCACTGCAGCATGGGCTTGTAATCTCAGGAAAATAAATGATACCTGCGTGGCCAGGTGCTTCTAGCTTATTTGTCCAGCTGTCCTAACATGTTTTAAACCAACATTTCATAAATGTGTAAACCAGCACTTTTGTCTAATAACTAGAGGTGTTTATGAAATGGAAACATTGTTTTGTTTCAAACTTGGAACAAATCACTGCATTTCGGAAGTTCTGCTGGGGCAGCCATGGCTTGGCAGAACTGAAACCTGGATCATTTTCAGGTTTCGAGTGAAACCAAATCCAGACAGGGTGAGTAAGTCAAGGCTTCCTCACCTGAGCTGCTCTGCGTGGCTTAGCCTGCTGGCTTACCCTGTCCCCCAAATCTCCTAGCACTTTCCCTTTGCTCCCTTCTCTCAGCCACTGCTAGTATTTCAGTGCTGTATATGCCACCAGCCTCGCCCTCAATCTTCCCAGCACCTTCCCTTGCCTGCCTCTCCTCAGCTGCCACCAGTGTACCAACCAGCATATCCTGTTTTAATCTCAGTTTAGAAATGCACAGTATAATACATCATAACTGCAGTGTATATAAAAAGTCTACACACCCCTGTTAAAATGCCAGGTTTTTGAGATGTAAAAAAATCAGACCAAGATAAATCTCCTCAGAATTTTTCCCACCTTTAATATAACATATAAGCTGTACAATTCAATTGAAAAACAAACTGAAATCTTTTAGGGGAAATTCCCCCTAAAAGATTTCAGTTTGTTT